>CM026553.1:6755591-7045772 GCA_015143295.1 Tetracentron sinense | reverse complement strand
TTTCTCTAAAGTGTACGCCAAGCCCCTCCCTCTCCCAGTATCTCAGCCTCTCTCTCCCTTTGTGGGTAAGGTCATCCCCTATTCCTCCATCTCTTCTCTCTGTGTCTAATTTTGAAGATCAAGGAAGAGGATCAAAGGAAAGGATCTTTAATAAAAGATGGATCTTTTAATTCAGATTACTAGAGCTAGAATTGTGGTAGGGCAATAGCGGCCATTAGAGAATGCTTTAAAGAAAAAAGAATGCGGTGGAATGCGAAGGAGACATGGCACTTGTGAAGTTTTGCCGGTAGCGCTTTATGTGGATTTTGACTGAACAAATTTCGAAGTCGCAAAGGTTTGTGATTTTTCATCTCATTGAAAAAAATAATTAGAAATCTTAAAAGATCTGGGATGCGGATGTATGCCCACCCCAAGAAAGGTTTTTCCTAACAATAAAAAGGCATTACTTCAGTGGTATCAGAGCCTTGCTAGGATTCTGTGATTTAGAGCCTAACCAATTTTTATAGATCTATTCCCTCCCTATGATTTGGGTATCCCTAAGAGAATCTTTATGATCTTGATCACTTCTCGATTATGAGATAATAAGTAGTAGGGCTAAGGGGTTCCCCTGTTATTATAAGCGAATAAAAAATAAGGCTCACAAATTATGTGTGATACTAATTTTTTTGGTTTTGGATGATTTCGTAAAACATCTCTCAAGTAATTTAGGGCTAGGGAGATATAGAATAATAAATTTGGTGAAGGCCTTAAGGATTTAGAGATCATGTTTAGTAGTAATAAATTGTTTAATTTTAATTCTGAGAGCCTCGGGCTAGCATAAAAATATACTAGATTTATCACGATAAATAAATATTATTTTATGTGTTAGATTGCAGGTTCCACAAATCATACCTCCTTCTCTTTCCACTCGCTCCCCTTTTCGTATTTTTAGGCATAGGTGTTGCTGATTATGGTGGATAATAAATGAAGGAGATGCCCGCAAAACCATTGCAAGATAGCAAAATTATAGGTGAGGCTTATTGAATTCCCCGTTTTGTAACTAAAAGGGTCGTATGATTTTTGTGAACCCATTGGAGAGTATAATAGAATTATAATTATTATATTATTACTCATGTGATGATTGAATAATTTTTTCCCTTAAGCCCGGAAGGTTGTATTAATGTGATTATCGCTTTTATGATAATTTAGCATAATGGGATTTTACTTCAATTAAGGGATTTGGGTTTAATTCTAAATTTTTTATATTTTAGACACAAATAAATTCTAGTACTTTTTGGGACATGGGGTTTGGACCCAGAGCTTTTTACGTAAAATCTTGCTACGAGATTATTGGCTAATCGTGTCTAAAAAGACAGTAACGTAGAGGGCTTACTAAATAACTCAATACCCTAAGGTAATAGGGATGAGTAGGTTTTGATTATAAGGTGAAATTTCTAATGAGCAAAACCCCCTGTGAGGGCTAGTGGGAGTTTATCACTCCTTTATAATCCTATATCGAAAATGTTCATAATCATATGATGAATACTTGAATAATGATATGATCATGCCTGTTTAATATTATTCCCTTCAAGAAAAATATTAAGTGATAATAAATGAGATTCTTAATCCTAAGGCATTCCATTATCAATAAGACTAGGAATTAATTAGCCCGAGTCTTGTCTTGCCAAAAGGTATTGACATAATTCAGTCTAAATTAAACTCCTAGAGACTTATTTCTATTGTAGATAAGTTTGTGTATGACCTGATAAGGAGTGTCAACTAAAATGGGGGCACAGCCTTACTTGATCATATGATGAACGAGAATAATGGGTTTCACTTAACAAGGAAACATGCAGAGTTGAAACAGTGACAGTCATGTTGTCCTTGGAGATCGTAAGAAAATTGGGAATCACTGATTACATAAGAAGTTATGCATGAGATGCTCAGTGATGGATGATTACTATTGTTAGAGACCGAATCTTTTTCATTGTTTTTATTGCAAGTATTAGGATATTATAGTCCTTGTGATGTTTTTACTATTTATGTATTTATATCTAATTGGTATAGTGTGATTAAGACTTAATCAAACTTGTAAGCGGAGGGATGTTATAACACACCCTAAACTTTAGGAAGCTCTAGTTTTGGCACCGTTTATTGGAATTGAGTGATTCTTGAACCATTAGAAAGGTATTGGAACCCTCTTCGAGGTTCATGTTTAATGTTTTCCCTTGTTTTTAATCTAAGCTAAGTCAAAAATGGGTTTTCCGATGTTTTATCTGATGGAATTGCAGATCAGTCAACATTGGGGACAATTTGGCCCATAAATAAAGGGGAATTTAGAAATTCTAAAATACCAAAAATGTTTGTTTTCGGAAGAAGAATCCAACGTAAGTTGAATTCTCGAAATCCGACGAACGAGTCAAAAGTTATAGCCGAAACAGTAAAATGAGTCGAAATCTGCAAAGCACCGATCGCTCGGTCAGAAGTAGCGATCGATCGGTCCAAAACCGATCGATTGATATCTATCGATTGGTCCAAAATTTTGTATGGGAAAAATTTCCAGAGAGTGCTTGTTTGACCGATCGCCCAGTCAAGAGCACCGATCGCTCGGTTGAGAACCGATCGCTCGGTCATAACCACCGATCGCTCGGTCCTTCGTATTTTTGTAGAATTTTAGTAAGGGCTTTTTGGTCTTTTTGTTCTTAGACCTTGGGGTTATAAATAGAGATCCTATTTTGGGGTATTAGAATACTCTACCTATTTCTAACCTAATTTGGCAAAAAGGGAGAGAAAACCCTAGGGTTTTGAGAAAGGGCTTTCTTGGGGAAGAAGGTGATAGCTTGGATAGTGCAAGGAGAGCTTGGAAAGCTTCCTCGAATCACCTCGGGAGCGTTTTGAATCCAAGGGAAGGATTCCTAAGGTCGATATACTATCCTAATCAACTCTATTTTAATCTTTTGTGAATGTTAATATTATAGGAATGATAAAATAGAGATTAGATGCATTTTCCCTAATTTTCTATGAAGTAAGCTAATTATGGATGGAAATGTGTATGGAAATGTGGATTAGAATGTGGATAGAATGTATGGAGGATGGGAAATGTATGGAGGATGAGATTAATATGTGGATGTGAATGGTGAATTGATTGTATGGATGAATTATGGTTTGATGAATGCTTGAAAATATAGAAGGGAAATGGATTCATATTATGCGTCCTCAAGGTGTTTGTGAAAATGCTTGAGAGGATAAATGCTATTATACTCTTATGAAATGGTGGTAAATTGATTTTGAATTGTAATATGAATTATGATAAGATATGTATATGTGATGGTTTGATAAGTATGCCTAATTACTTGCATGGAAATTGATAGTCGGAAAGGTAAGAACTTAGAGGAAAATCTCTCAAACCGGGAATTCTCTAACTATTTGGTATGGGACAGTGTAGTGGGGTTTCCATGGTAGGAGATCAGAATCTAAGCAATTACCAACTCGAATGTTAATTTCGACACTTAAGCGTAGATGCACTTGTATGTTAAGACGAGAGTCTCACAAGTCACACATGTGGACCACAAGCATGAGCATGGCATACGTATGACATTCTAAATAAGCATAAGCATGACATGGTCCATATCCGCCAAGAACGGCATGTCAACCATTTGATTCTTAAGCATGGTCCGTATCCGCCAAGAACGACATGCCAACCATATGATTTCTTAGACATGGTCCGTATCCGCCAAGAACGGCATGTGTCATCATTGTATGATCTGAATAAGTGCATAAGCATAAGCATCTCACAAGCACGTGGTCTCATAAGCATGAGTAGCTCATAAGTATATTGTCTTCTAAGTCAAAGATTCTCACAAGTACACGAGTTAAGGTGATGATATGATGTATATGCGCATGCGTTCTTCCGTACTCTGATTATGTTATTATGCTATTGGATATGTTTCAAACCAAGTGCAGGTATATTATTATTGTTGGTTGGATTTTATATACACCGAGTACTTTTGTACTCAGCCAGACTTTTGTCTTGGCAGGTTTAGAGCAGGAGTACACGGCGGAGCAGTGGGTTGAGGAGACTTACATCGAGGAAGGAGGAGAAGGTGAGCCCATTGAGGAAGGAACCGGAGTCTTGTGTGGCTACACCTCTTAGTTTATGTTTTGTTGGTTGAGAGAGTTGTATTAGACTTTCAGATGATGTTGCTTAGTAGACTTTTTATGGTTGTATTTTTGATACTTATTGGTTATAGTAAGTTGTATATGTTGACCATAGACTTGTGCAGGTTGGTTATAGTTTATATATCGGAATTTTACTACTCTCATTTTTGGAGACTCGTGTAGTAGCCTTGTATGCATGGATTTTAAGCAGGTTAAGTAATGTGATGATTCCAAAGTCCTATTTTAGCCTTCTGGGATTTTGGGTCGTTACAACTATCCACCTTGTAGTGCATGTATGGTACTATCCTAAAATTGAAGATTACATGTGTAATATGAGGATCCCAATACTCATCTGGAATAAAAGGTTTATTCCCTAATTTCATATACTGAAGGAATGATGAAATTTGAAGAAAGATGATAGGATCATCAGATTTTAAAATCCCAAAAATTCGATGAATATATGTGTGAAAATAAATGTAATAATTTATGCTGATTTTATTGGGTAGATATAAACCATGAATCCCCTTTCCAAAATTCTAGAAGAGAATTGGTTGACTGGTCCAAATTTTGTGGACTGGAAAAGAAACCTTGACATTGTGCTTATCTCTCAGAAGATAGCTTATGTCCTCACATCCGATTATCCGGAATTTGATGAGGCAATTCAAACCCCTGAGGTAGTTGAGAAAGCCTCAAAGTGACATGAGTCAAATAGTTTGGCCAAATGCTACATGCTTGCATCCATGTTGAATGTCCTTTAGCAACAACATGAGGGTTTTGCTACAGCTAAGGATATATTGACTAATCTTAAGGAGATGTTTGAGGAATAGAACAGAACTGCTAGGCAGTTGACAATGAAAGGACTGATGGGGACCAAGATGTCTGATGGTAGCCCAGTCCGGGAGCATGTTGTCAAGATGATGAGGTTCATTAATGAACTCTTGACCCTTGGAGCGGATCTTGATTAACAGAGTCAAACGGATGCGATCCTAAACTCTCTCCCAGAATCCTTTTCTACTTTTGTGTTGAATTTCAGCATGAACAAATTGGAGACATCTCTGCCAGAGCTCCTAAACATGTTGTAAGGAGCTGAGGACCTTATGAAGCGTACTAAGCTCTATGCAAATGTGGCAGAAGCAGTTGGACCTTCAAGGCCCAAGCTTAAAGGCAAAGGCCAGAAAAAGAAGAAATCCAATTTCTCCAAGTTCCTCAAAGGCAAGAAGGGTAAGAACAAGAAAGTTTCTGTGAAAAAAGACAAGGAAAATAATCAGAATGTCTGTTTCTATTGCAAGAAACCAGGTCACTGAAAGAGGAATTGCAAAGTTTACTTAGCATCCCTCAAGGACAAGCCTTTGGAAGGTATGTCAGATTCTTTAATCATTGAATCCAATTTCATTATTGGTTCCTCAAACTCTTGCTGTGTAGATAGTGGATCTACCTCACATATTTGTAATATGTTACAGGGGTTTCAGGAGAGCAGAAAGCTCAGTGATGGGAAAGTCAAAATAAGGATGAGAATAGAAGCAAGTGTTACTACGATCACCATCGGGATTTATATTTTAGAATTTGCTTTTAATAGGATTTTGGTTTTAAAAGACTGCTTATATGTGCCAGACATGCGCAGAAATTTGATTTCTGTTTCTAGTTTAATCCTTAATGGTTATTCAGTGCATTTTGATACTAATGTAGTTATCAAATACAATAATAGTTTTATTGTTTCCGGCACATTGTCTAATGATCTTTATTATCTTGATCTTATAATAAATTCTGTAAATAAGATTGAGGATAAAGAATCCACCAGTGTGACACCTCAGAAAAAGGGTAGAGAATCTGTGAATCCAACATACTTATGGCATCTCAGATTAGGCCATATCAATTTGGATAGGCTCAGTAGATTGGTAAAGGATGGTGCATTAAACCATTTACATGTTGAACCTTATCCAACTTGTGAATCTTGTTTGCAAGGTAAAATGACCAAAAGGCCATTTATAGGCAAACCTACGAGAGCCACAAGTATATTGGAATTAATTCACATTGATGTATGTGGACCCATGAATCATTCAGCCAGAGGTGGCTTTGTCTACTTCATTACATTCACAGATGATTTTTCAAGATATGGTTATATATATCTAATGAAACACAAGTCAGAATCTTTTGAAAAGTTCAAAGAATTCCGGAATGAAGTAAAAAAGCAATCAGGTAAATGTATTAAAACACTCAGATCCAACAAAGGAGGAGAGTACCTCTCGAATGAGTTCATGGATTATCTTAGAGATAATGGAATTTTATCCCAATGGACTCCCCCAGGAACACCCCAGCTTAATGGTGTTTCAGAAAGAAGAAATCAAACTCTATTGGATATGGTTCGTTCAATGATGAATAATACTGATTTGCCAATATCTTTTTGGGGATATGCATTAGAGACTGCAATCTATCTATTGAATAGGGTACCTTCTAAGTTTGTTTCCAAAACTCCAATTGAGCTATGGATGGGGCGAAAGCCTAGTGTAAAGCATGTCAGAGTATGGGGTTGTCCTGTTCATGTGCGAAAGCAGAACTTCGACAAGTTGGAAAGTAAGACTGACAAGTGTCTATTCATAGGATACCCAAAAGAAACTCATGGATATTATTTCTATAATCCTAGCAAATAAAAGGTGTTTGTGAGCAGGAATGCCATTTTTTTAGAAGATGATATGATCCTCAATAGAAAAGATGGATTTAGAATTGATCTTGAAGTTCAAAGTCAGGATAAGGTGACCATGGTTAATTCCATCTTAACTGAACCTTTAAATATACAACAGCCTAGGAGAAGTGCACGGATCAGTAGACCTCCAGATAGATTGTCTTATCAGCATGAGGTATATTCTATGGAATCAGATTCCTTAGATGATGATCCTTACACTTATTAAGAAGCAATATGCGATATTGATTCTGATAATTGGAAAAAGGCCATTGAATCTGAAATGGACTCCATGTACTCGAATGATGGTTGGACCCTGGTTGAAAAGCCTGAGGGAATTAGACCTATTGGGTGCAAATGGATCTACAAGAGAAAACGTGGACCTATTGGGTGCAAGTATCAACTCAATATTATTTTCACCAGTATTAATGCTAAAATCCATCAGAATTCTGTTATCAATTGTAGCCCTTTATGATTATGAGATATGGCAGATGGATGTCAAAATCGTATTCTTGAATGGAAACATTCAACAAGATACTTATATGGACCAGCCCGAAGGTTTTGAACTCCATGGCCAAAATAATAAAGTCTACAAATTGATAAAATCTATTTATGGCCTTAAGCAAGCTTCTCGGAGTTGGAATATCCATTTTTATGAATCAATCAAATCATTTGGTTTTCAACAAAACATGGATGAGGCATGTGTGTACAAGAAGGTTAGTGGGAGTGCAATCACTTTCCTAGTTCTTTATGTAGATGATATTCTACTCATTGGGAATCATGTAGGAATGTTATCAACGGTTAAAATCTGGTTGTCATGTAACTTTGCAATGAAAGACCTCGATGAAGCTTCCTATATTCTTGGTCTTAAATTGTTTAGAGATCGAAAGAAAAGGATGCTGGGATTGTCCCAACTCAATTACATTGACAAGATCTTGCACAAATATAGCATGGAAAATTCCAAGAAAGGGTTTTTACCCTGTAGACATGGAATTAGTCTCTCCAAATCAAAGTTTCCAAAGACTGATGATGAAAGAGAGCAGATGAGTCATATCCCATATGCATCTGTAGTGGGAAGTCTCATGTATGCTATGTTGTGCACAAGATCTGATATTTATCATGTAATGAGTATCGTGAGTAGATATCAATCAAATCTGGGTCCTGAGCATTATACAACAGTTAAGCACATTTTCAAGTATTTAAGGAGGATTAAATTGTCTAGCTTACAACATGGGTAAAAGAGTTCATCCAATACAGTATGGATAAAAGGGTTTATCCAAGCACAACATGGATAAAGAGTTTATCCAGACACTTGGTGTTGTCTCCTCGATTGAATCTCCTATCACACTTTATTGTGATAATAGTGGTGTTGTAACTCAAGCCATAGTGCCAAGAGCACATCAGAGGACAAAGCACATTGAAAGGAGATTCCATTTGATTCGAGACATTGTCAAGAGAGGAGACATTGTGTTATCCAAGATTACGTCAGTGGACAACATGGCGGACCCATTTACTAAAGCACTAGAGTCGATGGGTGTTAGATACATAGGAGATTGGCTTTTGAGTGCAAGTGGGAGATTGTTAGACATGTATGCCCACAAAACCATTCCGGAATTGTATTTATCTATTTTTAAATCAATAAATGCATATTTTACATTCACACATTGTCTTCTACATTGGGTAATATATCTAAAGTATCTCATTGAATGAGACTACATTGTCCCTTAGGTAACATTGTATAAAAAACCATCCAATTAGTTGATAACTGATTGCTAAGGAGATATGGTTTTTCCGGTTCCTTGTAGACCTAAAATTGTTCTAAGTTAATCAGGATGCATCTGGACAATGTATTCCTAATAACTTACACATTGTTAGTTCCATATGATGGAGTGATGAATCTCAATCACTGAGAGAAGGGTCTCTTGACTAAGATGTGGAAATAAGTAAGAAGTACTTATATTGTAATTGGATCGTTCAGTGGATACCCTTAGAAATATACTGTCTTTATATTTAGGGTAGTCCATTTGACAGATCGTCCTTAACCTGAGAGGTCGACATCTTCTCTAGTATTTGCCTATGTAACTTTGATGTAGCCAATGGTCAATGTCCAACACACCAGACTAAATACGGCTCATTGGGTTATGTACGCTGTATTGGAAGAAGTGTGTGTATGCTCGACAAGGATTCCACTACTCTTACAGAGTAAATAATATTGAGTTGATACTTGTAAAAACCGGACTTGAAAAACCCAGTGCTGGTATTTATCGATGAAATGGTTTTATCGAGGAATTTATTTTTGTATAAAAGAAATGTAATTAGTATTATTATTTCTTTTAAAGAATTTCTAAAATGTTTTGAAAGTTCAAGTTTTACTAAAAGTTTCAAAAGAGAATGGGTTCTCAATATAAGCCAGGGATTAAAGACAGTATTAGATATTGTCCCGTAAGCTTATAACAATATTGAAAGTGGAGGGACTGATATGTAAACAAATCTTGAGGTAGAAATACCTGTAAGTAATTCTCTATTTTCTAGAGGTTAGTCACATTGTGTTAATGGACATTAATTGTAATTGGTGCAAGTCCAGGGATATAGATAAAATTCTATAATCCTAATGGAGTATAAGAAAGGTGTTTTCTAGTAATAATGCTTTAACCAAAAGGTTGAGTATTTGGTTCCATAACCGGAAATAAAAGATCCCTTTAGATCCCACACACAAGGATTTTCTTAAAGTATTTAATTTAATGATTTATTAAATTAATTTATTTCTCTAAGAAATCACTATATGGTATAGTGAAGCTCTAAAAGGTGGAATCACATTAAATGTGAAAAACCAAATGGGTGAGACTCATTGGGGAATATTTTAAAAGAATAATAAAGTGACCAAAATGGGTTTAGAACCCATGGGGGCGTGTGGAGTGGGGCCCTCCTAGGGTGGGATGCTCACTTCATGGAGGATTATATTTTGGTATGTTTTTAATTAGTTTCTAATAAATGACACCTTATAAGATAAGGTTTGTTAGTTAGTTAGTTAGTTACTAATTAAGGATTCCTTGTTGGACAAGGAGTCTATTAGTTTCTTGCTAATCAAGGAATCCTAATTGGATTAGGATAAGGATATGATTAGTTAATTACTAATAGATAAGATAAGTTTCTATTTTGATTAATCCTATTTAATTATGGAGAAATGAAAAAGGAAACTAATTGAGGGAGTCCTAATTGGATTAGGATAAGGTCAAGATCCAAGAAGGATCTATAAAGAGGGTTGGATGTCCACATCTTTGGGCATTCCAAAAATTTCTAGAATTTTTATTTCTCTCTAAAGTGTATGGCCAGCCCCTCCCTCTCCTCATTATCTCACGCCCCTCTCTCCCTTTGTGGTGTACGGTCATCCCCTACTCCCCCATCTTCTTCTCTCTTGTGTTCTTAATTTTGAAGATCAAGAAGAGGATTAAGAAAGGATCTTAAAATAAAAGATTGGATCTTTTTGTAAAGTTCATGTTTTTGTATTGGCATATTCCGGTGTCAAAACAAGTGAGTCTAGGTGTCTAGGTGTATATCTTGTGTCGTTGTCGTCAAACATTCGCGAACAAGTGAAGTTGAAGACTGTTGAAGACTCGGGTTGATCATTTCCTTCATAGGATGGTAAGTGACCTAGATACCATACTACCATAGGTGGGATTTGACTTAGAATTATCCTAACATGATGCCTTAGGTGGTAAGTGAACTAGACTAACCATACAGACCCTAGGTGATGAGATAAACAATGCAAAACTTGTTTTAAAGTCTGAAATTTTTTAAAAAACCAAGGTTACTTGTTTTGAGCGTATCTTACAAACCGTAGTTCGGATTTTGCTCCCTAATATGTCAAAACCACCATGTCGAAAAGAGCTACAACTTTTATGAAGGGTACGAGACCCAAAAATGAAGTTTAAAATTCAGGTTGGCACCTCAGGGTCGACCCTGACCATTTTGGGGAGACCCTGGGTGTAGCTCTTTTTGTATGAGCAATTTGGGCAGAGAGTTGGAAAAGCATGGGTCGACCATGAGGACCATCCGGTTGATCGAAAGGCACCATCCTGTCGACTGAATGTGCCCCATGGGTCGACCCTGATATGGAATTTTTGCCTAATTCGATTTTTTGCTATTTTGATGATTTTGGCAGCTTCCTTCTTGGTTTTTAGCAACATCTAAACATTGTTTTTGATTCCCTATAAAGGTAAAACCCTTCCACTTCGTGAAGTACAACTTTGGGAGAGTATAGAGAGTTTTTAACTCCTTCTAGAGTTCATCAAAGCTCTGGAATCTTAGTGTTCTCCTTTCCTTTTGTTAATGCCTTTAAACCTAGAGTTTGCAAGCCTAAAGCTACAATTTTGCTTGTTTGGACTTGTCCTTTGAAGGAGTCCATCTAGATGATGATTCTTATCAAAACATCAACCCGTTCTGGATAGAACACCTTGGCCGGAGTATTCCAGAGCCTTTCCAAAGGAGATCGATCCGAGAAGGATCGTGGTAGAGTGATTTGGTCGGTGGAATCCGAAGCCGTCATTGACGGAGATCGATCGAAAGATCGTGGACTGTTTTAGAGACGCAAAGAGAAGTACAAGTGGCTACAGTTGATCACGGGACTTGAGAGTCCGTGATGATTTTTCGAGGTGTGGAGGACTAAGAACTGAAGGATCGTGGTGTCGAGTCCGAAGGAGTCAAGTTCGAGTTTTGTAAGTTCTTGTTTACTTTGTTTTAGTGGATTCTCATGGCTGGACTAGGTCCTGTGGTTTTTCCCGGAAGAGTTTCCACGTAAAAATCCTTGTGTTGTGGTTTGCTTGGTTTTCCTTATTCTGCACTTAAATTTTATCATCCCTTAACTGAACAACTTAATTGTTAAAATCATTAAAAGGGTAGATAGACTAATGGGGAAACCGAACCATCCCCTCGAACTTGTGAGATTCTCAACTCAAACCTTGATTTGAGATTTACCGAGATTTTTCACTTTTATTCAAGATTCCTAGAGCTGAAATTTTTGGAAGGGCCATTAGCTTCCTTTAGAGAAAGCTTTAAAGAAAAAGAAGGTCTGTGTGGATTGCGAAGGAGACTTGGCACTTGTGAAGTTTTGCTGGTATCGCTTTTATCATGGATTTGACTTAAAAATTTCAAAGTTGCAAAGGTATTTTGATTTTTACTCTCATTGAATAAAATCAATTAGAATCTTAGTCAGATCTTGGGATTCGATGTATGCCCCCCCTAAGAATTATTTTTCTAAAATTAAAAAGAGGCATACTTTCAGGAATACCATTTCTGGAAGTTCTAAAATAACCTACTTTACCGGAGTGAAAAATATTCTTCAACCCTCTACTGAGAATCTCTTCTGCCAAAATAAATAGAGCTGGGGATAACGGATCTCCTTGCCTCAGCCCCCATGAAGAATTGAAAAAATATGCAATCTCCCATTAAGAATAACCGAGAAGAAAGGAGAAGATATGCACCCTATGATAAGCTTCAAAAATTTGTCACAAAATCCAAACTTTTTCATCAGTAGAATTAGGAAGTCCCATTCGGCTTCATATGCTTTTGCCATATTGAGCTTAAAAATCACATTTCCCCCTCACTTTTCTATTGATGTTAGAAGTTAAATCTTTTGCCATATAGATATTATCAATGATGTTCTTGCCTTTCACAAAAGCCAATTTCTCCTCCGATATCATCTTAGGAAGAATGATGCGTACCCGAGATGCTAAAATTTTAGCAATAATCTTGTAAAAACCATTACATAAACTGATAGGCCAGAATGCCTCAAAAGATGTTGGAGCTTCCACTTTAGGACTAAGGCACAATAAAGTAGCATTAATAGCTCTTGGAATAAACCCGTTATCAAAGAAAAATTGAATAGTAGCCACGAAGTCCTCTTTAATAGCCTCCCAACAATGATGAAAGAAAAGACCCGAGAAACCATCCGGTACAGGAGCCCCAGAAACCCACATCATGAAAACCACTTTCTTTATTTCAGACATATTCGGGCTCTTGCATAGAACCTCATTCTCTTCTTTCGAAACCAGGGATGTGATATTATCCTCAATAATATCACACATAGAAACCGATTCAGAAAGCAAAACTTTTTGGAAGAATTTAACAGCTTCTTGCCCCATCTCTTCTTCTGTATTCAGCATCTTCTCCTCTTCATCTTTAATAGCATGCACCATATTACATTTCCGGTTATTTTGGTAGACAACATGAAAATACTTCGTATTCTTGTCTCCCTCTTTCAACCAATGCTCTCTGGATTTTTGTTTCCAGAAAATCTCTTCAAAGTCGAAATACTTCTTCTGATCAAGTTTAGCATAGCATAATTCTTTGTATTCATCTTCACTCTAATTGGATTGCAATTGATTATCTAATTCCTCACATGACTCTCACATGCTCGAAGATGAGAAAAAATATTACTAAACCTGTTCTTGTTCCAAGCAGATAAAGCAATTTTAAGAGATTTAAGCTTCAAGAAAAAAGAAATAAGAGGATTACATGTTTTTTTTTTCCAATCCTCTTTGACGATCTCCAGAAATCCTTCATCTTTAGTCCACATATTTTGGAATTTGAAAGAAAAATGACTTCCACGCTACCTATCAGTAGCCGAAATGAGGAGAGGGGTGTGATCCGAGGGATTCTAAGGAGATGGGTGATCGTAGTTTGAGAAGACAACGTTTACCACGCTAAATTATATAAAACTCTATCCAATCTAGCCCAAATATAGTGAGCTCTCACCCGGTCATTGCACCACGTAAAACGATTACCCAGAAAATTCCCATCAATAAATCCGCAATTAGATATCACCTCATTAAATTCATCAATGGCTTTAAGGTCTGGGTTTCTACCACCTTTCTTCTCGTCCACATGTCTGATCACATTAAAATCCCCTCCCTATTAAACAAGGAGTAGTAACATCCATACTGATGACTCTTAACTCATCCCAAAGATCTCCCATCTCAATTTTCCCACACATGGCATAAGTGAAAGAATACCTGACTGGGGGACCACCTTGCTCAGATAGAGAGACAAACAAACATTGGGGAGATCTCTGAATAGAAGACACGGAAATCCCGTCCCTCCAAAACATCCAAATTCTACTATCATCACCATTATTAACTGCATAGTTATTAAAATCAAACTCTTTACCACATTTGTCAATAAACTTCTCATTCTTTTTAGGATCCAGTAAAGCCATAATAGAAACTTTGTTTTCAATAATCATCGATTTTAACCTCCTACGGGAAGTAGAATTGCCCGCACCTCTGATATTCCAAATAATAGAACTAATCATTAGAAACCTTTAGGATGTCGGGGAGAAGACCAACTCTAGTCTTCGATCTTGTCGTTCTAACTTCTGTGAAGGAAGGATTTTCTTTTGACACCTTTTCGGGCAGATTACCATTATAGTTTTTTTTACCAAACTGAACCAACTATTCTATTTGAAAAACTTTTACAACTTTGATTGAATTCGTCCATATTCAGATGAACTTTTTTTCCTCCCGCTTTCACTTCCGAACTGCTGCCCTCGTCCATGAGAAATTTCACTTTCGTAATCCTTTCTTCCTTAGAGTGAAACTTAACTTTAGGTTTAGCCAATTGAAGCGCTTCCAATAATTTATGATGAGCCTCATCCTCCACATTATAGAAATCATAAATAATATCTCTATCATTCTGAAAACCCAAGATCATATTATCATCCGCATGCATGCTTTTTTCTTCATTCAACCAGTGGTCAGGACCATTAATATCTTCCTCAATATAGCCTTGTTCTTTAGCTCTCCCCAAGGATCTTTCCTTCTACAAATTTCCATACCCATAATTCCCAAGTCTTTCTGTGAACTCTTCATTGAAAATTATGTTTTGCTCTTCGTCCTTCTTAACTGAACTCTCATTCGAGATATCTTGAATAATTGGGAACATATTACAAATTTGATACTGAGAATCTGGAACAAAAACTGCCCTCAGTCTGCTTTGTTGCTCCTTCCCAGATTGATTAGGATCTCCTAACTCATACGTACTTAAAAACTGGGTCTGGTTCTTTGGTAAAAGAATTGGTTGGTCATGCGGATCCACTCCAATGTTTTTTTTGGGGATAGTTACTAATGCCGGCTTGAATCTAAGCATCTGAGTCTATCCCCAAACTAGAATCAGCAATATTTTGATTCCTATCTTTGGTTTGAATGCACTTGTGCTTGGGATTTTCAATCAAACGGCCAGCTTTTGTAGTACCTACCATCAAGAGTTTTTCAATAGTTTCCTTTCCTATGTATGGTTATATTACGATTCATGTTATTATTCTATTATTGAATATACCAAAAAAAAATTTATTGGGTGATGAGGGTGTTCGAGCCTCTTCGAGCGCCCCACAAATCCTTCGTACATGTGCAGACCCCCAACCACATGCACAAGGTAAGTAGGGTTAAATCACATGGTAGCCAACATGAGGAGGGGAATTGAACTCAATGTAACTAAGAAGGTAAAAATGTAAAAATATAAGGGTATTTTTTGTCATTTTTATTAAATGGAGACAGGATGAGAAAATCTAAGTAATAGGTTGTACAAGATTTTCCCATATTCCTTCATTTTTCTCTATCAACATATGTAAAATCTCTTTTGCTCAATAAATCTCTTACAAAAGAAAATAGCTCAAGATAGGTTCCATTCGAGCTGAGTTTGGACAAGCTCGAACTTGATTCGAGACTCCAGCTCAACTTGAATATGGTCGACTGAGCTCAAGCTTTGCTCGAGCTCCAAACTGATTTAAGCTCAAACAATGCTTGGCTCGAATCAAGGACTACTTGCTAATGTAGGCTCAGATATGGTATCCTGAACCCTTCTTTGATCTTAACCACTAATCTAAGCCCATTTTTTCAAGAGAAGATAGATACCATTCAAGGCTTTCTTCCACTGACCACTTCTAACATGTTTTCTAGTTCCTTTTATTTAGCTTTTGGATATGTGCCATTTCCCATTGGTCACATTTAATTTCACAGAAAGTTTGATGCACTAAAGAAATATCACATTACCTTTTTTCTTCTTAGTCCATTTACTAAAAGAATATCAACCAACAAAAAAAATTGTTTGGGGGGATCTAAACCAATGTTACCTGGTTCGCCGGTTCCCTCGGTTCGAATTAGGGTTCGCGGTTCGCAGTTTGCCACTCCAGAATGAACCCGATTCGCTAGGGGTAGGATGAGATGATTCATTTTCAGTTCGCTTACTACAAGAAATCTACCAACCAATAACGGAAAATATTCTGTCACTAATACATCACTTATAGCGATGGAAACACATTCCGTCTGATGTCGCTCAAAGATATGCGGTACTTTATAGTATAGTAAAGGGGTTTTTGATCCACAGAGAGCAGTGAAGATAAGGAACAATAGTAGAGAAAGGAGTTTGTAGAATTTTTGGTAGAGAAAGTGAAACGCATGAATATAAATTTTTTTTGAAGCACTATTTTAAATTCAAACTTGATTTTGATCTAATCAAAATCTTCCCAAGGGTCATCTTATGATCATATTAAATTATGGTGTGAGGAAAAATACTTACAAAACTTCTCAAGCGTAAAGGCTCCTATCGATTCACACGAACCTTCTTTGAATCTCCAAAGCTTTACTCCAATGGAAGCTAATGACCATTCCGATCAATGCTCTTTAATCTTTTTTTTTATCGAAGAACCTTTTTTGATCAAACAAGACTCAATCTTGATCTTCAATGAACCAATCTTGGTCTTCAAGGAATTGATATTGATCATAATCAATTATCAAAACACAAGAGAGAAGAAGGGGAGAATAGGTGTGGCTGTACGCCCCTAAAGAAGGAGTGGGCATCCAACAAGGGAGAGAGAGAGAGAGGAGATCTCTTGTGTGGACTTTCCACTATAGGGGGTCCTTATATAGAATCCCCATCTAGCTAACTTGTAGCTCAAGTCAAACTCCTCTTTCTAAATTCTAATCCAATTAGAATTCCATTTTCTATTATGATTATAATTCCTCTTAATCCAGTTAGAAGTATTTCATCAAAAATAGAAAGTTTCCTAATCCAATTAGGATTTCTCAAAGATAAGTCCTAATCAAATTAGGATTTATCATAATTAGAAACTAACATTATCCATTAGTAAGAAACTAATGTTATCCTTATCTATTAGGATAAGGTCAACCTTGAAATGGGCATCCCACCCTAGGTGGGCCCCACTATCTCACGCCCCCTATAGAGTTCCATACTCTATTGATATCATCTTTTGATCTTTATCAAAATCTCATATGGGTCTTACACATTTGGTTAATCACATCTTATGTGATTTCACCTATAAGAGCTTCACTATACCATATGGTGAATTACATGAAGAAATTAATTAATTTAATTCTAAATTAAATTAAAAGCCTTGAGAAGGTCCTAGTGTGTGGGATCTAAAAGGATCTCCTATTTTCAGTTGTGGGACCAAGTAGTTCACCTTTTTGGTTGAAGCATTGTTGCTAGGAAACACTTTCCTAAAACTCCATTAGGATCATAGAATTTTATCTATGTCCCTGAAATTCCATTAATCATAATAATGTCCATTAACACAATGTGACTAACCTCCAGAAATCAAAGAATTGCTTGTAAGTACTATCTCACAATATATTTAAAATAAATCCTTCCACAATCCGATATCACTTGTAAACTTACAAGTCCACTGTCTAGTCCCTAGCTGATGAATAGAACTCTTTCTCATGAATACTTTTTCATTGAACTAAACTTCCAAAACACTTTTGAAGAAACATTAGAAAAGAACTGACATATATATATATATATATTTATATATATACTTTTTCATATTGAAAATATCAACTTCGAGAAAAACCATTTTATTGAAAAGCACTAGTACTAGATTTAACAGTTTAGTTCAACGAGTATCACCTTGATATCATTATGTCCAATTAAGGAGTTATGGATTCCTTATTGAGTGTTTACACACTTCTCCAAACATTGTGTACATGACCCAACGTAGCCGGAGTTAGTCTTGTGAATTGGACATTGTCGATTGGCACATCAAATCCTTAGAGACAGATGTTTGAGAAAATGTTAACCTCTCAGGTCTAAGGGCAATTTGTCCAATGGATTTAACCTTAATACAATCTGACAATGTATTCCATAGGGTATCCACTAGTGACCCCGTTCAGTATTATAATACTTGCTACATATACTCACATGTTAGTCAAGAGTCAACACTCTCTGTGAATGAGATTAATCACACTATCTTATAGAACTACACATGTGCAAACCATGATGAAGTACTGCACCCAACCAGTATTCTAGAGGCTTCGAACAATATTAGGTTTACAAGGAACTGGAAAATGATACCTCCTCACAACCTTAGCATGATATTCCTACAATGTTACCTATAGAACTTTATGTCATCATCAAATGAGACATTAATTATTATAAATATCCTTTATAGTTGGTTGTGTGAATATAATGCTTGTCTAATTAACATAGAAAAGTCTTTTATGGATCTAATGAACCGGGTGTTCCGGCCATACCTGGATCGATGTGTGATTATGTTTGTCGACGATATCATGGTGTATTCCCAGACATGAGAAGATCACATGTGAGACCTTCGTCTTGCTTTGGAAATACTGAGAGAGCACAAGCTATACGCCAAACTCAGTAAGTGTGAGTTTTGGTTGGAAGAGGTGGCATTCTTAGGCCACGTTGTATCTGCGGAAGGTATTTCAGTAGATCCGAAGTAGATAGAGGCAGTCATGAGTTAGGCGAGGCCCAAGAGTGTCACAGAGATACGCAGTTTTCTTGGGTTGGCAGGCTATTACCGGAGATTCGTAGAGGGTTTCTCTAGCTTTGCTGCACCGCTCACTTACCTGACAAGGAAGAACGCCAAGTTTGTATGGAGCGATAAGAGCGGGATTAGTTTCACAGAACTGAAGAAGAGGCTTACCACGGCCCCCGTCCTTACAGTGCCATCCGGACATGGCGGGTATGAGGTGTACAGTGATGCCTCACACGTTGGACTTGGGTGCGTTCTCATGCAGCACAAGAAGGTCATTGCCTATGCATCAAGGCAATTGAAAGAGCATGAAAAGAATTACCCCACGCACGACTTGGAACTTGCTGCAGTTGTGTTTGTACTTAAGATTTAGCGTCATTACCTTTACGGGGTAGAATTCTATGTGTTTACGGATCACAAGAGCCTCAAGTATCTCTTCTCCCAAAAGGAGCTGAATCTAAGGCAACGGCATTGTTGAGACCTGAATCTTTTTTCATGTTCTATTGTATTGCATTAGGGGTATTATAGTCCTTGTGATGTTTTAATGTTTATTGTATTGTATATCTAATGGGTCTAGTGTGATTAAGGTTTAATCAAACTTCTAGTTCAGGAATGTCATATCACACTCTAAACTTTAGGAAGCTCTAGTTTTGGCACCGTTTATTGGAATTGAGTGATTCTTAAACCATTAGAAAGGTATTGGAACCCTCTTTGAGGTTCATGTTTAATGTTTTTCCTTATTTTTAGTCTAAGCTAAGTCAAAAATGGGTTTTCTGAGGTTTTGTCTGATGGAATTGCAGATTAGTTAACTTTGGGGAGTTTTTGGTCCATAAATAAAGTAGAATTTCAAAATTCTAAAATATTAGAAATGTTCATTTTCGAAAGACGAATCCAACGCAATTTGAATCGTCGAAATCCGACGAACGAGTCAAACGTTATGGCCAAAATAGTAGAGTAGGTCAAAAATCTGCAGAGCACCAATCGCTCGGTCAGAAGTAGTGAATGATCAGTCCAAAACCGATCGATCGGTAGCTATCGATTGGTCCAAAATTTTTTATAGGGAAATTTTCCAGAGAGTGTGTTTTTGACCAATCGCTCGGTCATAACCACCGATCGATCGGTCTTTCATTTTTTTGACAGAATTTAGTAAGGACTATTAGGTCTTTTCGTTTCCAATCCTTGGGGCTATAAATAGGGGGTCCTACTCGAGATATTAAAATACTCTACCTATTTCTAACCTAATTTGGCCAAAAGGGGGAGAAAACCTAGGTTTTTTAGAGAGGGGTTGCTTGGAGAAGAAGGAGATTGCTAGAAGATTTAGAGGAAACTTGGAGATCGTCCTGAAAGCTTTCCCAAATTATCTTGTGAGCGATTTGGATCCAAGGGAAGGATCCCTAAGGTCGATAAACTCCCTAACTCAACTTTATTAATGATGTTGGTGAATATTAGTATAATCTAAATGATATTTAGTTTGTTTTCCCTAATTATGCATAGATTAAGCTTGTTAAAGATGGAAATGGATTTATACTATGGATGGATGGTATGGAGGATAAGAAATATTATGGAGGATTGGGATGAATGTATGGATGTTGAGTATATTTGGGTTGTATGGATAGATGATGGTGTGATGGAATGTTAAGAATGGGAAAGGGCAAAGTATCCGTAATTAATGCACTCTAAATGTTTGTTGAAATGTCTAAGAATGATAAATATTAGTATGGTGCTTTTGATTATCAAGAAATTAAGTTAAATAAATATTGTGTTGTTATGGTAAATTATGCTCTATTTACTTGTATGGTGATCGGTATTCGGGTAGGCCAAACCTTAGAGGAAAATCCTCCACGTTGGGAATTCTCTAACTAGGGAGATGTAACCTAGCGGAGTTTCCTAATGGAATATTGAAATCTAAAGGCTGACTCATTTGAATTCCAATGACGACACTCAAGCACACGCGCACTTGCATGGTAAGTATTCAAGTCTCATGAGTTCACTTGTCTCACAAGCATGCATGCATTGGATACGAACATGTCACGAATTATGCCATGAAAGAATGATCCCCCACTACGAACATCCACTCTACGCGTTGTCGCACTCATGTTATGCTATGAAAGAATGGTCCCCCACTACGAACATCCACTCTATGCGTTGTCGAACACTATGAATTATGCGTTGCCGAGACAAAACACTATGATTATACGTTGTCGGGACAAACACACTATGAATCATGCATGTATGAGTCTATGCATATGTTAAGTTAAGTTCATGGATAAGAATTACACAAGTACACGAGTTAAGATGATGTTATGACATGTTATATGCTACGCACTCTGATTATGCCTATTTTACGCGAAATTATTATGAGTAAGCTTAGGTAAACTGAGTTATGATATTGTTATTGCTCATGCTATCTTTTGTTGTTGTTAGTTTGTTTATCCACTGAGTATTCCAAACTCAATCGACCTGTCATTGTCTTCAGGTTTAGGAGAAGAGCTGTGGACCGAGGAGGTGTACGCCGAAGAAGAGGGAGAAGGTGAGCTTCCTGAGGGGGAGGCTAGGGATTTTGACAGTTATCCCTATTGAGTAGTTTTAGCATTTTTTTTTGGAAGAGATGTTTATATTAGACATTTGACTTCTAGTTGATGTTGCCTTAGTTATTTACCGTGTGGATGTTTTAAACTATTTCATTTATGAGGAGCCATAGTATGTGGACTATCATTGTATAGGGTGGTTTGAATTTTTATGATCAGAATTTTACTATCCTCATTTTTGGAGACTCGTGTAGTATGCCTTGTATGCATGGTTTTTAAGCAGGTTTTAGTAATGTGGCAATTCCAAAGTCTTATTTTAGCCTTGTAGGATTTTGGGGTCGTTACAGAGGTGGTATCAGAGCTCAAGGCGTTAGAGTCCTTAGGGCTAAGGTATGAAGTATAGGATATAGGAAGATGTTAACCTTAGGGAAGCAACATCAAACTTAGGGCTTTAAAATGGTAGAGGATTGAAGTTTTGTTAACCGTAGACTTAAGCATTTATGTGAGTGTGTTTCTAAATGGATTGTCTTCTTCATCTCAGGATTATAGATATGTGGAGATGCGAAAGAAATCATAGGAATGGAGGTGGCAGTGTGATTGATGGGGATACTCCAGATGGTACTCCTCAGGCTAATGTAGGTCGGGCTATAGAAGCTATTGCTGCAGCCATGGAGAGACAGGCTGAAATTACGGCCCAACAGACGGCATTGCTAGAAGCTGGTCAAGCTAGGCAAGAGAGGCCGGTTGATGTTCACCCACCCGACATAATGGAGTGGAAGCTTTCAGGAGAATGGGTCCTCCAGCCTTCTATGGGAGCATGGATCCATCCGTGGCAGAGTTGTGGATTATGCAGTTGGAGAAGATATTCTCTGTGCTCGAGGCTACGGACGAACAAAGAGTGAGGTGGACCTCATTTATGATGAAAGGAGAGGCAGAACATTGGTGGAGGGCGGCATCCAGGAAGAGAAATGAGGTACGGTTTGGACAGGAGTGGACATGGGGAGAGTTCCTCGATGTCTTCTATGAGCAGTATTTTTCCGACATCTGTGAGGGAGCAGAAAGAGATCGAGTTCTCTACTCTTAGGCAGGGGAGCATGTCAGTGGCCGAGTATGAGGCCAAGTTTGTAGAGTTATCTCGGTTTGCGCCTCATCTGATCACGACGGAGTGTATGAAGGCGAGGAGATTTGAGGGATCACATCCGGACAAGGTAGAGATCCTACGTCTTGGATCATGTCGAGAGGTAAGCGAACAAGCTTTGATTGCCGAGAGGAGGTCGGCTGAGTTTTTGAGGAAGAAGGGACTGCAGGAAGGCAAGTATGGCCCGCAGGATAAGAGGCCAATGATGGCATATCCAGCTCTAGTGGCTAGGCCAACCCCGTATCAGAGGCCACTAGTTGCACCCGCTATTCGCCATGCTACTCCTCAGGCACCACGAGCCGCCCCACCTGCTCCATGGGTGACTACTTATGAGGTATGCCGTTATTGTAGTAAGAGGCATGTGCTGGGTGAGTGTCGAGCAGTCACAAGGGGATGTTTTCATTGTGGTAGTATTGAGCATCGGATTCGTGATTGCCCAGTTCGGAGTATGCAAATGCCACCACAGAGTCAGCCTCAGGGAACTAGACCCCCAGTTAGGCAACCAGTACAACAGAGGCCATCTCAGGTTTAGAGACCTCAGCAGCCTCGCCAACCAATTCAGGGTCGAGAGTTTGCTACCTCGGAGCGGGATGCACATACGTCCGACGACGTTGTGCAAGGTACATCTATTTGTGTTTCTAGTTAATTAAAATATTTTTCTGATGTTATGTGTGTGATATTAAATATTATGACGTATGATGTATGTATGTATTCATGATTTGACAAATTAGCTTGGTGTATTAATTCAGGCTCATTGTTGATAAATGATTTCCTCGCTCATGTTTTGATCGATACTGGATCTACTCACTCCTTCGTCACACCTAGTTTTCCACGAGAGTTTCCGATGGAGCAAAGTCTATTAGATCGTGAATTGTCTATTGGTAGTTCAGTCATCACTGATAAGGTTTATCGAGATTGTGATATTCAAGTAGGTTAGAGAGAGATGCCAACTGATCTGATTGTCCTTGAGTTTCAAGACTTTGACGTCATATTAAGCATGGATTGGCTTTCCAAATACCATGGGCATGTCGACTGTTTTAGGAAGGTAGTCAACTTTAGACCAATCAGTGAGCCTACTTTTCATTTCCAAGGGTTGAAAAAGAAAGACTTAGCTCGTTTTGCGGCATTGAGTCTTGCTACCTCGGAAGCACCAGATTCCTTAAGTATCCCTGTTGTAGAGGAATTCATGGATGTCTTTCCCAAAGACTTACCGGGTTTACCGCTAGATAGAGAAGTAGAGTTTGCAATTGAGTTGGCTCCGGGTACGACACCGATCTCTAAAGCTCCGTATAAGATGGCTCCAGCAGAGTTGAAAGAGCTTAAGGAGCAGATTGATGAATTGCTTGGTCTTGGATTTAATCCACCCAAGTGTTTCACCTTGGGGAGCTCCTGTTTTGTTTGTGAAGAAGAAGGATGGTTCGATGAGGATGTGCATCGACTATCGGCAACTGAACAAGGTCACGATCAAGAACAAATATCCTTTGCCTAGGATCGATGACTTGTTTGATCAGTTGCAAGGAGGTAAGTATTTCTCCAAGGTCGACTTAAGGTCAGGCTACCATCAACTGAAGATAAAGGCGGAAGATGGGCCTAAGTCTGCTTTTAGGACCAGATATGGGCATTTTGAGTTCCTAGTCATGCCGTTCGGTTTGACAAATGCTCCAGCAGCGTTCATGGATCTCATGAACAGAATCTTCAAGCCGACTCTGGACCGCTTTGTGATCCTGTTTGTGGATGACATTCTAGTGTACTCCAGGACACAGAAGGAGCATGAGATGCATCTCCGGATCACACTGAAGACACTTCGTGAGCATAAGCTATATGCTAAGCTTAGCAAGTTCGATTTTTGGCTAGAAAAAATAGCATTTCTAGACCATGTGGTGTCAGAAGAGGGGATTTCAGTTGACCCTTCCAAAGATAGAAGCAGAGGAAGGATGGGGAAGGCCAAAGAGTGTTACAGAGGTTCGAAGCTTTTTGCGCCTAGCTGGGTATTACAGAAGATTTGTGGAAGGTTTCTCTAGTTTGGCAGCTCCACTTACTCACCTAACTCGAAAGAACGCTACATTCGAGTGGAATGAGAAATGGGAGAAGAGTTTTCTTGAGTTGAAGAAGCGTCTCACCACCGCTCCGATCTTGACTGTTCCATCAGGTAGTGAAGGTTTTGTGGTGTATGGTGACATCTCACTCGTTGGGTTAGGTTGTGTTCTTATACAACACGGGAAGGTGATTGCCTATGCTTCTCGGCAGTTGAAAGACCACGAGAAGAACTATCCTACCCATGATTTGGGGTTAGCAGCCTTGGTTTTTGCTCTTAAGATCTAGAGACACTACTTGTGCGGTGCGCAGTTTGAAGTTTTCACCGACCACAAAAGTCTAAAGTATTTGTTTTAGCAAAAAGAGTTGAATTTGAGGCAGCGTCATTGGGTAGAATTCCTCAAGGATTATGATTGCTCTATCCAGTACCACCCGGGGAAAGCGAACGTAGTGGCAGATGCGCTAAGTAGGAGACCTACTGGGTTCTTGGCACACTTGATGGTCCAAGAATGGAAGTTACTTGAAGAGGTGTCTAGCCTTGATGCGGGTCTCAGTGTGGGAGCGTCTGGAGCCTTGTTGGCTAACATTATGGTCAGTCCAACCTTATTGGATAGGATTAAAGACCTGCAGTGGAATGATGGAGAACTTGTCGCAACCCAAAATACCCCCTGGGAGTTAGGGATACTTTGGCTCGTGATGTGCCATATCCGATACCAAACCATCCTGTAATAACATCCAAGTCATGACAAACATAATCATGAATAAGGCGGAAGCTTAAACCAATGTGCGGAAGCGTAATCCAAAAATTTCTTTTCTATACATGCTGTGTATTCCAAGTTTGTACATACATCACAAAAGTAAAGGTGGACATGCCCACCTATCAAAATACAAAATGATAATACTCTCTCTCTCTCTATGTAATCACTCTAAAAGGGCCAGTGGTCTAAGTCATTTGCCTCCTCCTGAGGCTCTACATATGGCTCCTCCTCGCCATAATCCTCCTCTATCCAGGGCCCCTGATCACAGATGTCAAATGGAGTCTGTGTACCTGCCGACATAACATGTACGGCTGAGCATGGAATACTCAGCGAGCAAAATCTACTAGCTAACAATGCTATCATAATCACAATATTTTATACAGTGTATAAAAGAATACAAATCACCAAAATCCATGCTTAAAACCCGTCGGGAAAAACCTTTCATAAAACTTGTTCTTTTCATGGAAAACAAACCCTCTCATATATGCTTATGAGTTCTTATGAATGCTTGTGAGCCTCGTGTTTTCTTATGAGTTCTTGTGAGCTTAGAGTTCTTGTGAGCTTGTGAGTACTTGTGAGCTTATGAGCTTCTTGTGAGCTTATGAGTACTTGTGAGCTTCTTGTGAGCTTATGATCCTTGTGAGCTTGTTCTCCTTGGAGACATATGCAAGATCTTAGACTTGTGAGTTTCTTATGAGTTCTTGAAAAGCCTTGCGAGACTTATGATCCGTGGAGTTCATGCAAGATCTAAACTTGATCCTTGTGAGCGTGGAGTAACCGATCTTAGAATGCCAACCCAAAGTTTGGCTTAGTCTATGCTTATGTATGTATGCTTCTTACTTATGAATGCCTTTGAAAATGCTCTTATGTTTTCTTGAAAATTCAGGCTTATGAGAAAAACCACGGTCGTGCAATACTTATCATGCGTAGAGTGCTTGTGAGCATTATAACATCTATGTGGAAAGCTTTAACTAATTAAACATGTTCATGCAAGGCATAATGATCATTATAGTATACTTGAAGACCTTAAGTAACTCATATGGTTCATACAAGATATATTAGCATCATAACATACTTAAACAATTCTAGAATGTAGAACATTTCATTCATTGCGTCACATCATAACAATCATGGCTTCTAAGCCTAATTCATCATATCACACTTAAAATCATGGTTCCTTGGAGGATATTAACACTTACTTGCACTTATAGTCATATTCACCCTTTTATTGGAAAACCCCCAAAATCTTAAATCCTTATTTGCTTATTTGAACATAATCAAGTTCACCCAAAATCCCTTGTTTGTCATTGCATCATAGTATACTTAAAATCATGGTTCATTTAAAGGTATTACAATTTTCTTACAAGTTTAGCCATATTCATCCTTGTTATTGAAAAACCCCCAATTTGTAACACCCTATTTGATTGTTTATTCATGATCTAGTTCACCCAAATTTCCACACTTCCTATTTGTATCATAATAGAATTAAAATCACCTATTTGAATCATCTTTGTATGATAACAAGGCTAGATAGTAGTTTACTAACCTCTTTGGATCAATTTCTAGGTTGAAGAAACCCCTTGAGAAATCCTCACTTGATTTGAATGATCCAAGCTTGATTTGGGGAAGATCCAACCCTTGATTGAAGCTCTTCTTGGTTTCAAGCAAAACCCTCTTTGGAATGCTCAAGATCCTTTCCTTCTCTTTCTAGGAACTCTCCTTGGTTTAGGGTAACCCAAAAACCCTCCTAAAGTCTTCTATTTATAGTGTAAGGGGTGAAAAACCCCTAAAAAATCGCATCCAAGAAAGTAAAATCGCTTATCTACGATCGTTTGTAGCGATTTACGATTGATCGTAGCCTTCTACGATCGATTGTAGCTTCCTACGATCAATCGTAGTTTCACCTGAGAGTTTCCAGCATTTCTAGGGCTTTACGATCGATCGTAGCAACTCTACAATCGTTCGTAGCTCCGCTACGATCGTTCGTAGGGTCCCTACGAGCGATCGCAACTTTTGCAGAAAGCTTCAGCATTTTTGCGTTTTCGTATCTCGGCCATAACTTTTGATTCGCTTGTCCGATTTTGACAATTCAACTTGCGTTGGATTCTTCTTTTGAAGGAGAACAACTTTTATGTTTTTCACAACTTCCAATTATTCCTTTTTATTGGATCATTTTGCCCCTAAACCTGACTGATCTGAAATTGGGTTTCGTCAATCCAGATTTTAAACCGACCCGACTTCAGAAATCAGTCTTTTGACCTAACACCAACTCAAAACCAAGACAAGTGATCAACATGAACCCCGAAGAGGGTTCAATTACCTTTCTAAAAATCCAAGAATCGCTTGATTTCGACGAGCGGTGTGAACGCTAGGGCTATTTAGAGTCGAGGGTATGCCAAGGCATAACCCTTGTCAATACTCAAGAGTATTCTATACTCTTACCTATTTCATTCCAAACACCCATACACCATAAATACATTCTTAAATGCTTTAGTATATGATATCATTCGTCGTACATGGCCATCAATATCCGGGGTTCTACAGAACTGCACACTGCTACGAATAAGTCGCTTAGCAGTGGGTTTGAGGATTTCTCTTGGAGAGATGGTGGAGTTTGTTTCAAAGGTAGACTTTGTATTCTGGATAATGAAGAATTGAGAAGAGAGATTCTGGATGAAGCACACAAGTCCAAGTACACTGTCCATCCAGGAGGTACTAAGATATACCAGAATCTCAAGAAATATTTTTGGTGGAAAGGTATGAAGAAAGATGTGGCTACCTTTGTATCTAAGTGTTTGGTGTGTCAGCAAGTGAAGGCCGAACACAGGAGACCGGTAGGACTTCTTCAGTCTCTTCCTATTCCTGAGTGGAAGTGGGAAAATATCTCCATGGATTTCGTTGTTGGTTTGCCAAAGACGGCTAAGAACTTTGATGCCATTTGGGTTGTGGTTGACCGATTGACTAAGTCAGCTCATTTTCTTTCATATTGGATCACTTTCAACTCCAATCAATTGGCTAACCTCTATATCAAGGAGATAGTCTGTTTGCATGGAGTGCCAGTTAGCATTGTTTCCGATCGAGATCCGAGATTTACTTCCAAGTTCTGGAAGAGTTTTCAGTAGGCCATGGGTTCCCATTTGGATTTTAGTACGGCATTTCATCCGCAAACAGATGGGCAAACTGAGAGAGTGAACCAGATCATAGAGGACATGCTACGAGCTTACATGTTAGACATTTAGGGTAGTTGGGTTGATCACTTGCCGTTGGTTGAGTTTGCCTACAGCAATAGCTATCAAGCTAGCATTCGGATGGCACCGTTTGAGGTACTTTATGGGAGGAGTTGTCGTTCACCTTTGTGTTGGGACGAAGTTGGCGAGAGGAATTTTTTAGGTCCCGAGCTCATTGGTTAGACTGTGGATAGAGTTCAGTTGATCAGGGAGAGGTTGAAGGCAGCTTAGAGTAGACAGAAGAGCTATGCCGATACTCGAAGGAGAGATCTTGAGTTCCAAGTTGGAGATTTTGTGTTTGTAAAGATCTCACCTACGAAGGGGGTGATGAGATTCGGCAAGCGGGGCAAGCTTAGTCCGAGATATGTGGGTCCTTTTGAGATCATCACCCGAGTCGGGAAAGTTGCTTATCGGGTCGCCTTGCCACCTCACATGGAAGGTGTGCATAATGTCTTTCACATCTGTATACTAAGGAAGTACATTGCTGATCCTTCACATGTCATTCATTTGGAGCCGTTGGAAATTCGGGAAGATTTGACTCTAGTGGAGCAACCGGCTTGAATTTTGGACCGGAAGGAGCAAGTTTTGCGTTCTAAGGTCATTCCTCTTGTACTCTTGCAATGGGAGCATCACTCTAGAGAAGAGGCTACTTGGGAGAGAGAAGCCGAAGTCCGCGAAAAGTACCCGTACTTGTTCACCTAAGGTACGTAAATTTCGAGGACGAAATTCTTTTAAGGGGGGAGGATGTTGAGACCCGAATCTTTTTTCATGTTTTATTGCATTGCATTAGGGGTATTATAGTCCTTGTGATGTTTTAATGTTTATTGTATTGTATATCTAATGGGTGTAGTGTGATTAAGGTTTAATCAAACTTCTAGTTCAGGAATGTCATATCACACTCTAAACTTTAGGAAGCTCTAGTTTTGGCACCATTTATTGGAATTGAGTGATTCTTGAACCATTAGAAAGGTCTTGGAACCCTCTTCGAGGTTCATGTTTAATGTTTTTCCTTATTTTTAGTCTAAACTAAGTCAAAAATGGGTTTTCCGAGGTTTTGTCTGATGGAATTACAGATCAGTAAACTTTGGGGAGTTTTTGGTCCATAAATAAAGTGGAATTTGGAAATTCTAAAACATCAGAAATGTTCATTTTGGAAAGACGAATCCAACGCAAGTTGAATCATCGAAATCCGACGAACGAGTCAAAAGTTATGGCCAAAATAGTAGAGTAGGTCAAAAATCTGTAGAGCACCAATCGCTCAGTCAGAAGTAGCGATCGATCGGTCCAAAACCGATCGATCGGTAGCTATCGACTGGTCCAAAATTTTGAATGGGGAAATATTCCAGAGAGTGTGTTCTTGACCAATCGCTCGGTCATAAACACCGATCGATCGGTAGGTGACCGATCGCTCGGTCATAACCACCGATCGATCGATTTTTCGTGTTTTTGACAGAACTTAGTAAGGACTTTTAGGACTTTTCGTTCCCAACCCTTAGTGAGCGATTTGGATCGGTGTTTTCCCAAATCATCTTGTGAGCGATTTGGATCCAATGGAAGGATCCCTAAGGTCGATAAACTCCCTAACTCAACTTTATTAATGATATTGGTGAATATTAGTACAATCTAAATGATATTTAGTTTGTTTTCCCTAATTATGCATGGATTAAGCTTGTTAAAAATGGAAATGGATTTATACTATGGATGGATGGTATGGAGGATGAGAAATATTATGGAGGATTTGGATGAATGTATGGATGTTGAGTATATTTGGTTGTATGGATGGATGATGGTGTGATGGAATGTTAAGAATGGGAAAGGGTAAAGTATCCGTAATTAATGGACTCTAAATGTTTGTTGAAATGTCTAAGAATGATAAATATTAGTATGGTGCTTTTGATTATCAAGAAATTAAGTTAAATAAATATTGTGTTGTTATGGTAAATTGTGCTCTATTTACTTGTATGGTGATCAGTATTCGGGTAGGCCAAACCTTAGAGGAAAATCCTCCATATGGGAATTCTCTAACTAGGGAGATGTAACCTAGCGGAGTTTCCTAACGAAAGATTGAAATCTAAGGGATGACTCATTTGAATTCCAATGACGACACTCAAACAGACGTGCACTTGCATGGTAAGTTGTAACGCCCCGAAATACCCCCTAGGAGTTTAGGGATATTTTAGGTGTCACACTACGTACCTATCAAACCATCTTGTAATGCACAAGATAAAATACAGTACTAACAACGATAATCAGAGCGCGGAAGCTAACATATATACGGAAGCGTAAACAAATTTTCATTTCTTCTGATGATCCAAAATAGTATTCCAAGTTAACATAAATACAAGACATGTCTAAGTCTAAGGTGGACAGGCCCACCTATCAAAATACACAAGACCCTCTCATACTCTCCCCTCAACAGTAGTCGAGGTAAGGCCACGCATCGAGGTCTCGGTCCGCCTGAGACTGTAATGGAATAGCCGCCTCTCTCCCCTCTATATACTCTTCCTCGACCCAAGGCTCCGGGTCGAGGGCTCCCTCAGTACTTGCCGACATGAAAGTACGACTGAGCATGGAATACTTAGCGAGTACAAGCTACTAGCAGACCATAACAATAATAAAACACACAATAGTAATATCATACAAGCAGTAATAGAAACATCACAAAAGAAACAGTATAAGGCATGATACAATACAAGCATCCTGACGTGCGTACATGAATGCGAAAACGCCGATAAAACTCATGCTTGAAAACCTCCGTCATGTCCCGGTATGCCTCGTAGAAATCATGTATGCGTGCATGCATGATCATCATCTTGTAAACCTCCATCTTGTAACTTGTGAGCCAGAGGCTAGCACCCAAATCTCCCTGGGCTGCCAACCTCCTTGATATGCAATGCACTTGTGAGCCAGAGGCTAGCACCCGAATGTCCCTGGGCTACCAACCTCCTTGTTATGAAATGCATGGTTTTCTTGTGAGCCAGAGGTTAGCACCCGAATCTCCCTGGGCTACCAACCTCCTTGATATGCAATGCATGGTTTTCTTGTGAGCCAGAGGTTAGCACCCGAATCTCCCTGGGCTACCAACCTCCTTGATATGCAATGCACTTGTGAGCGAGAGGCTAGCACCCGAATGTCCCTGGGCTACCAACCTCCTTGTTATGAAATGCATGGTTTTCTTGTGAGCCAGAGGTTAGCACCCGAATCCTCCCTGGGCTACCACCTCCTTGACATGCAATATTTTCTTGTTGTTTATTATATGCACATGCTCTTGAAATCTCGGTTCATGCTATCATGCGTGCTCGTGTACGTGTCCATAGTGACAATCATGATAATGGGAATAACCAAGATATGACATTACAATTCAATTCATGATATGAACATCGGTAACATAAGTAGTTTGCATAACATTTGATCAATTTATCATTTATAAGAACGCATGCATAAAACCCATTTCTATATTCTTCATTGAGATCATTTATTCATAGTTTAGGTATTTTGTCAAACACTTTCATACATTATTCCTTAGTGGTTTGTCTCCTTCTTTTAAATGCATATTTTCCATTCAATCACACAATGGTAAGTTTGTTATTTGTACTATGCCCATCCTCCATTTTCCAATCCACAACCCACACATCATACATCACACATTCGGCATCCAATCGCCGTATCCAACCTCCATCCAAGCATCCCTACCCTTTCTTTATCTTGTTTATATTTATTATAGATGACACATTTTGCAAGGAATAAAACATACTAACAGGAATCATATTTCATAAGGAAAACCTAGATTTATTGCTAGGGTAAGTTAGTAGGGTGTACTAACCTTAGATCAAGGCTTGATCCTTGGTAGAAACCTTGATTGAAGCTCCAACTTGAAAGAAGAACACCTTTGCTTGAAGGAGACTTGAGCTGGGGAAGAAACCCCTTTCAAAAACGTGCTTGGGTTGCTGCCCTAGCTTGGAGAACGCTCTCCACGAGTGCTTGAGCCGTGATCTTGGAGAAAAACCGGTCTTGAAGTGATCTAGGGTCTCAAAACCCCTTTGATTCTTCTCCAAAAGCAAAACCCTAGCTTAGGAAACCCTTTCTCCTCTCTTCTAATTCCCCAAATCCTCTAAGTGTTGAGAATGAGCCCTAAAGGCTCGGGTTAAACTCTTAAGGTAAGAGTGAACCGCCCAAAAGACCATAATACCCTTACTGAAATTTCTGCAAAAACACGAGTGCCGAACACGTTGAGCTGTGAATAGTGCCAAACACGTTGTGCTGTGAATAGTGCCGAACACGTTGTGCTGTGAATAGTGCCGAACACGTTGTGCTGTGAATAGTGCCGAACACGTTGTGCTGTGAATAGTGCTGAACACGTTGTGCTGTGAATAGTGCCGAGTACGTTGTGCTGTGAAGGGCGCCGAACCCGTTGTCACGTTGTGTTGTGCATAGTGCTGAACTCGTTGTCCGTTGTCTTAGGTACAACGTGCCCGTCGTGAGCTGTACAACGTACACGTTGTTTGCTGTACAACGTACCTATTGTCTGTTGCAGAACGGATGCACAACGTATACGTTATCAGAGCTTGAGTTACGTTATCAGAGTACGTTGTCTGTGCCTTATCAGAGCACGCTATCAGAGCTACGTCCTTAGTGCCTTCCGAGCTACGTCCTTAGTGCCTTCCGAGCTACGTCCGTAGTGCCTTCCGAGCTACGATTGCCTGCAGGTCCAGACTTTTTTGGCCATATCTTTTGACTCGTTCAACCGATTTTGACGATTCAACTTGCGTTGGGTTCGTACTTTGAAAAGGAACATTTCTGACGTTTTAGAATTTCCGATTTCTCTCTTATTTATTAATTAGACTATGAGGAAGGCCAAGTAACTACGAAAACGGTATTCATTAAGTATAGAAAAATCCGGGGTGCTACATTCTCCCCCCCTTACAAAAATTTCGTCCCCGAAATTTGGATGATACATACATGCACAAGACCATAAAATTTACAAGGGAGTGCCAAGGCCTTAAACAAATAACTGGGGATACTTTTCCCGCACTTCGGCTTCTCGTTCCCATGTAGCTTCCTCCCTTGAATGGTGTTCCCATCTCACTAAGACCAAGGGAATGGTCTTGTTACGCAAGACTTGATCTCTCCTATCCAAGATCTGCACCGGTTGTTCAACTAGGGTGAGGTCCTCTCGAATCTCTATCGGATCCAACTCGATGACATGAGAAGGATCCGGGACATACTTTCGAATCATAGACACATGGAATACATTGTGGACCGCCGTCATATGAGCAGGTAAAGCAACACGGTAAGCTACCTCACCGACTCGAGCAATGATCTCGAACAGACCCACATATCTCTGGCTAAGCTTGCCTCTCTTCCCGAATCGCATAACACCTTTGGTCGGTGAAATCCTTACAAACACAAAATCACCGACTCGGAATTCAAGATCCCTCCTTCGGTTGTCGGCATAGCTTTTCTGTCTATCTTGTGCGGTCTTTAACCTCTCCCGGATAAGCTTGACCCTATCCGCGGTTTGTTCAATTAACTCGGGGCCCAAAATCTTTCTTTCTCCCACTTCATCCCAATACAACGGGGATCTACAACTCCTTCCGTACAAAGCCTCGAAAGGCGCCATTTGTATGCTTTCTTGATAACTATTGTTGTAAGCGAATTCCACCAAAGGTAGGTGATCTTCCCAACTTCCCTTGAAGTCTAGCATACATGCTCGGAGCATATCTTCAATAACCTGATTCACCCTCTCGGTTTGCCCGTCGGTCTGTGGGTGGAAAGCTGTGCTAAAGTCTAACCGGGAGCCCATTGCACCTTGAAAACTTTTCCAAAATCTGGATGTGATTCTTGGGTCTCTATCCGACACAATACTCACTGGCACCCCGTGTAATCGGACTATTTCCTTGATGTATAGCTCTGCTAACTGATTGGAGTTGAATGTAGTCCGGTACGGTAAGAAATGAGCGGACTTCGTGAGTCTATCAACAACTACCCATATAGCATCGGTCTTCCTAACCGTCTTCGGCAACCCCACGATGAAGTCCATAGAGATATGTTCCCATTTCCACTCGGGGATAGGGAGAGACTGCAAAAGACCCGCCGGTCTCAAATGCTCCGCTTTCACTTGTTGGCACACCAAACACCGTGCCACATACTCCGCAACCTCCCTCTTCATGTTTCGCCACCAAAAGTGACTCTTGAGGTTTCGATACATCTTCGTACCCCCAGGATGCACTATGTACTTTGAACGGTGAGCTTCATCAATGATCTCTCTCCGAAGGTCTGCATTGGCTGGGACACAAAGCCTTCCCTTGAATGTAATAGCACCTCGGCTAGTGAGAGAGAAGTCCGTACTACCCTTGGCAACTTCCTTGTCCCGAAAAGCCAACAAGTCAGTGTCTGTGGCTTGATACTCCTGGATCAAGTGTATAAGGTACGGCCGAACTGTAACATTTGCCAAAACCGGACTGCGGACAGAATCATTCACACTGATGTCTAGATTTGCCAAATCGTCTAACAGTCTCCATTCCCGCACCAACATGTGAGCCAACAACCCCGATGGTTTCCTACTCAGAGCGTCTGCCACCACATTTGCTTTTCCCGGGTGATATTGGATAGTGCACTCGTAGTCCTTTAAGAACTCAATCCAACGCCGTTGTCGTAGGTTTAGCTCTTTTTGGGAAAAGAGATACTTGAGGCTCTTGTGGTCCGTGTACACATAGAACTCCACCCCGTACAGATAATGTCGCCAAATTTTAAGTGCAAACACGACCGTCGCAAGCTCCAAGTCGTGAGTGGGGTAGTTCTTTTCATGCTCTTTCAACTGCCTTGATGCATAGGCAATGACCTTCTTGTGTTGCATTAGGACACACCCGAGTCCAACATGCGAGGCATCACTGTACACCTCATACCCAAAAGGTCCAGATGGCATAGTAAGGACAGGGGCTGTGGTGAGGTGTTTCTTCAACTCTTGGAAACTTACTTCACATCGGTCACTCCAACTGAACTTTACATTTTTCCTTGTCAAGTAGGTGAGAGGTGCAGCCAAACTGGAGAATCCCTCCACAAATCTCCGGTAGTAGCCTGCCAATCCGAGGAAACTACGTATCTCCGTGACGCTCTTGGGCCTCTCCCAACTCATGACGGCCTCAACCTTGGCTGGATCTACAGAAATGCCCTCGACCGACACCACGTGTCCAAGAAATGCGACCTTCTCTAACCAGAACTCGCACTTACTCAATTTGGCATGTAGCCTATGCTCTCTCAACATCTCCAGAGCAAGGCGGAGGTCTCGTGCGTGATCTTCCCGTGTCTGGGAATACACCAAAATGTCATTAATGAATACAATCACGCATCGATCCAAGTAAGATCGGAACACCCGGTTCATCAAATCCATGAATGCCGCCGGTGCATTCGTCAGCCCAAAAGGCATGGCAAGGAACTCGTAATGCCCATACCGAGTCCTGAAAGCCGTCTTCGGAACATCCTCCGACTTGATCTTTAGCTGATGATACCCCGACCTAAGATCAATCTTGGAGAAAAATCTCGCTCCCTTCAGTTGGTTGAACAAGTCGTCTATCCTTGGCAAGGGATAACGATTCTTGATAGTTACCTTGTTCAACTGGCGGTAGTCTATACACATTCTCATAGACCCATCTTTCTTCTTTACAAAGAGAACCGGAGCTCCCCACGGTGAGACACTTGGTTGGATGAAACCAAGTTGTTGTAACTCCTCAATCTATTTCTTCAATTCTTCCAGCTCTATAGGGGCCATTCTATACGGTGCCCTTGAAATCGGAGCGGTGCCCGGAGTAAGCTCTATAGCGAACTCAATCTCCCGATTCGGAGGTAACCCGGGAAGTTCCTCCGGAAACACATCTAAGAACTCACTCACAACTGGAATAGTCGAGGAGTTTTGTACTTCGGGATTCGCTAAGCTCAAAGCTGCAAGGAGAGCAATATCCCTTTCTCTCAATCCTCGGAAATGAAAAGGCTTAACTCCTTCCTGCTTGAAATTCACCATCTTTTCAAAACACGTAACATTCCTGTGATGGTTTGACAACCAATCCATCCCTAAGATGACATCAAAATCCAAGTCTTGAAAAGCTAGGACGATGAGATCGGCTAACAGTTCATTCTCCCCCACTTGAACCACACTATCCCTGAATATCTTGTCCGTATCAACTGACTTGCCGAGTGGAGTTGCGATGGTCAACTCCTGCTTTAACGGAGTAGCCTCAGTCAAAAATCCCTTTGCGAAACTAGGCGACACAAAGGAGTGAGTGGATCCTGTGTCGATCAACACTCGGGCGAGACACTCGTTCACTAATAAAGTGCCTGTGCGATTAAGTAGCTACTATTAGTAGATTTCAAACAACAACAAGCATCATACATAGGTAACCCTTAGTATAAATAATCACATAATAAACCATAGAAATTTTACACAACTTAGACTCTAGAATTTTTGCGTACCTTGCACGACATCGTCGGATGCACGTGCGTCTCTCTCGGATAAGGCAAAGACTCGGCCTTGTGTGGCTGGGCGAGGAGGCTGGGTAGACTGTGAGGCCCTCGAAGCCTGAGAAGAGCTAGGCTGAGATGTCTGCCTAATCGGGGGCCTGCTCCCCGAAGACTGAGCTGGCAATTGACGTCGGGGACAATCTCTAACCATGTGACCATGGTCACCACAATGGAAGCAACTTCCTGAAACCTTCCGGCATTCTCCTGCTGGATGCCTCCTTCCACAAAGGGTGCATATGTCGTGCAAATAGGTGGGAGGAGCATATCCCGTAGCCTGTGTCACTGCGGGGCGAGAAGTCTGGGCAAAAGCCGGGCGAAAAGCCGGTGGAGCAAAAGGGTGGGGAGCCTGTGGTGCCGAGTATATCCTCTGTGACTGAGCCGGCCCTGCGGACTGATACAAAGTAGTCCTCGCTCTTTTCTCCCCCGAACTACTCGACTGTCCTTTCTCTATTCCTCTCCTTTTAAAGAACTCCTCGGAGTTCGACTCGGCCAACAGTGCCTTGTCTACTACTTCTGAATATGTCTCATGTCTGAACATTGAGGCTCGGTCCTTGAGGTAGGCCTTCAACCCCCTTTCAAATTTTCGGGCTTTCATAGCCTCGGTCGCTATCATATGTGGAGCAAACCGAGATAGCTCCGAAAACTTAGCCTCATAAGCGGCTACTGACATATTACCTTGCTCCAAGGTAATAAACTCAACTTCCATCTTCTCTTTCATCCTGACCGGGAAGTATTTCTTGTTGAAAGCTTCCAAGAATTCCTCCCAAGTCCAATCTTGACCTTGCCGGGTCAACTCTCGGGTCCGAAGTGCAGACTTCCACCAATGATCGGCCTCACCTTCAAGCATGAAGGCGGCCCAAGTAACCTTTTCCGCCTCCGTAGGTGCCAATACAGAGAATATCTTTTCTAATTGCCGGATCCATCCTTCGGTAACAAGCGGGTCAATACTCCCACAAAAGGTTGGAGGCCTCATCCTCCGAAAAGCTTCTACCCGGCTTGGGCTCGGTTAGGAGGAGCCGGTATAAGTGCCGCATTAGGCGGAGTGGCCGGTTGCCTTGCCGCCAACATAGCCAAAGTCTCGGCTATGGATGCGAATGCTTGGGCAAAGTCGGGTTGATCATCACCCGATGGAGTATCACCTCCATTACCCCTCGTGTTGTACCCGCGACCCCGGGTATTGCGTCTCATGATTTCTCCTAAGAACGACAATACAACATGAGTCTAACTTGGATACGCATTTGGTACAAATTTCGCAATTCACTCAATACATATTCATCAAGCATATTTAATAAGTACAACACAAATAATGTACACATGGTATATAACACAATAGCATAACTTACAATCCGTGTTCCTAGCGTAGGACTCTATGTTCGGTTGAAGTTCAACCCATTTTGACTAAGACTAACTGGTTAGTCTATACTTGGAATACAACTCTCTAAAGTGATTCTAATACCTTGTTCAATCATCTAAGTGACCCTAGAGACTCTAATGCCTAGAGCTCTGATACCACTCTGTAACGCCCCGAAATACCCCCTAGGAGTTTAGGGATATTTTAGGTGTCACACTACGTACCTATCAAACCATCCTGTAATGCACAAGATAAAATACAGTACTAACAACGATAATCAGAGCGCGGAAGCTAACATATATGCGGAAGCGTAAACAAATTTTCATTTCTTCTGATGATCCAAAATAGTATTCCAAGTTAACATAAATACAAGACATGTCTAAGTCTAAGGAGGACAGGCCCACCTATCAAAATACACAAGACCCTCTCATACTCTCCCCTCAACAGTAGTCGAGGTATGGCCACGCATCGAGGTCTCGGTCCGCCTGAGACTGTAATGGAATAGCCGGCTCTCTCTCCTCTATATACTCTTCCTCGACCCAAGGCTCCGGATCGAGGGCTCCCTCAATACCTGCCGACATGAAAGTACGGCTGAGCATGGAATACTCAGCAAGTACAAGCTACTAGCAGACCATAACAATAATAAAACACACAATAGTAATATCATACAAGCAGTAATAGAAACATCACAAAAGAAACAGTATAAGGCATGATACAATACAAGCATCCTGACGTGCGTACATGAATGCGAAAACGCCAATAAAACTCATGCTTGAAAACCCCTGTCATGTCCTGGTATGCCTCGTAGAAATCATGTATGCGTGCATGCATGAATGCATGATCATCATCTTGTAAACCTCCATCTTGTAACTTGTGAGCCAGAGGCTACCACCTGAATCTCCCTGGGCTGCCAACCTCCTTGATATGCAATGCACTTGTGAGCCAGAGGCTAGCACCCGAATGTCCCTGGGCTACCAATCTCCTTGTTATGAAATGCATGGTTTTCTTGTGAGCCAGAGGTTAGCACCCGAATCTCCCTGGGCTACCAACCTCCTTGATATGCAATGCATGGTTTTCTTGTGAGCCAGAGGTTAGCACCCGAATCTCCCTGGGCTACCAACCTCCTTGATATGCAATGCACTTATGAGCCAGAGGCTAGCACCCGAATGTCCTTGGGCTACCAACCTCCTTCTTATGAAATGCATGGTTTTCTTGTGAGCCAGAGGTTAGCACCCGAATCCTCCCTGGGCTACCAACCTCCTTGACATGTAATATTTTCTTGTTGTTTATTATATGCACATGCTCTTGAAATCTCGGTTCATGCTATCATGCGTGCTCGTGTACGTGTCCATAGTGACAATCATGATAATGAGAATAACCAAGATATGACATTACAATTCAATTCATGATATGAACATCGGTAACATAAGTAGTTTGCATAACATTTGATCAATTTATCATTTATAAGAACGCATGCATAAAACCCATTTCTATATTCTTCATTGAGATCATTTATTCATAGTTTAGGTATTTTGTCAAACACTTTCATACATTATTCCTTAGTGGTTTATCTCCTTCTTTTAAATGCATATTTTCCATTCAATCACACAATAGTAAGTTTGTTATTTGTACTTTGCCCATCCTCCATTTTCCAATCCACAACCCACACATCATACATCACACATTCGGCATCCAATCGCCGTATCCAACCTCCATCCAAGCATCCCTACCCTTTCTTTATCTTGTTTATATTTATTATAGATGACACATTTTGCAAGGAATAAAACATACTAACAGGAATCATATTTCATAAGGAAAACCTAGATTTATTGTTAGGGTAAGTTAGTAGGGTGTACTAACTTTAGATCAAGGCTTGATCCTTGGTAGAAACCTTGATTGAAGCTCCAACTTGAAAGAAGAACACCTTTGCTTGAAGGAGACTTGAGTTGGGGAAGAAACCCCTTTCAAAAACGTGCTTGGGTTGCTGCCCTAGCTTGGAGAACGCTCTCCACGAGTGCTTGAGCCGTGATCTTGGAGAAAAACCGGTCTTGAAGTGATCTAGGGTCTCAAAACCCCTTTTATTCTTTTCCAAAAGCAAAACCCTAGCTTAGGAAACCCTTTCTCCTCTCTTCTAATCCCCCAAATCCTCTAAGTGTTGAGAATGAGCCCTAAAGGCTCGGGTTAAACTCTTAAGGTAAGAGTGAACCGCCCAAAAGACCATAATACCCTTACTAAAATTTTTGCAAAAACACGAGTGCCGAACACGTTGAGCTGTGAATAGTGCCAAACACGTTGTGCTGTGAATTGTGCCGAACACGTTGTGCTGTGAATAGTGCCGAACACGTTGTGCTGTGAATAGTGCCGAACACGTTGTGCTGTGAATAGTGCCGAACACGTTGTGCTGTGAATAGTGCCGAACACGTTGTGCTGTGAATAGTGCCGAGTACGTTGTGCTGTGAAGGGTGCCGAACCCGTTGTCACGTTGTGTTGTGCATAGTGCTGAACTCGTTGTCCGTTGTCTTAGGTACAATGTGCCCGTCGTGAGCTGTACAACGTACACGTTGTTTGCTGTACAACGTACCCGTTGTCTGTTGCACAATGGATGCACAACGTATCCGTTATCAGAGCTTGAGCTACGTTATCAGAGTACGTTGTCTATGCGTTGTCTGTGCCTTATCAGAGCACGTTGTCAGAGCACGCTATCAGAGCTACGTCCTTAGTGCCTTCCGAGCTACGTCCTTAGTGCCTTCCGAGCTACGATTGCCTGTAGGTCCAGACTGTTTTGGCCATATCTTTTGACTCATTCATCGGATTTTGACAATTCAACTTGCGTTGGGTTCGTACTTCGAAAAGGAACATTTCTGACATTTCAAAATTTCGGATTTCTCCCTTATTTATTAATTAGACTATGAGGAAGGCCAAGTAGCTACGAAAACGGTATTCATTAAGTATAGAAAAATCCGGGGTACTACATAAGTATTCAGGTCTCATGAGTTCACTTGTCTCACAAGCATGCATGCATTGGATACGAACATGTCACGAATTATGCCATGAAAGAATGATCCCCCACTATGAACATCCACTCTACGTGTTGTCGCACTCATGTTATGCTATGAAAGAATGGTCCCCCACTACGAACATCCACTCTATGCGTTGTCGAACACTATGAATTATGCGTTGCCGGGACAAAACACTATGATTATGCGTTGTCGGGACAAACACACTATGAATCATGCATGTATGAGTCTATGCATATGTTAAGTTAAGTTAATGGATAAGAATTGCACAAGTACACGAGTTAAGATGATGTTATGACATGTTATATGCTACGCACTCTGATTATGCCTATTTTACGCAAAATTATTATGAGTAAGCTTAGGTAAACTGAGTTATGATATTGTTATTGCTCATGCTATCTTATGTTATTGTTAGTTTGTTTATCCACTGAGTATTCCAAACTCAGTCGACCTGTCATTGTCTTTAGGTTTAGGAGAGGAGTCATGGACCGAGGAGGTGTACGACGAAGAAGAGGGAGAAGGTGAGCTTCCTGAGGGGGAGGCTAGGGATTTTGACAGTTATCCCTATTGAGTAGTTTTAGCATTTTTTTTTGGAAGAGATGTTTATATTAGAGTTTTGACTTCTAGTTGATGTTGCCTTAGTTATTTACCGTGTGGATGTTTTAGACTATTTCGTTTATGAGGAGCCATAGTATGTGGACTATCATTATATAGGGTGGTTTGACTTTTTATGATTGGAATTTTAGTATCCTCATTTTTGGAGACTCGTGTAGTATGCCTTGTATGCTTGGTTTTTAAGCAGGTTTAAGTAATGTGGTGATTCCAAAGTCCTATTTTAGCCTTGTAGGATTTTGGGGTCGTTACAGGCGTTAGATGGAATTTTTGAAAGACTATGACTGCACCATCCAATACCACCCGGGCAAAGCAAACATTGTAGCGGACGCCTTGAGTAGAAGACCTCCGGGTTTGTTGGCCCATATGTTAGTGCAAGAATGGAAGCTATTGGAAGATTTGGCAAATCTGGACATCAGTGTGAATGATTCCGTCCACAGTCCTATTTTGGCAAATGTGACGGTTCGGGCGTACATTATAGATTTGATTCAAGAATATCAAGCCACGGATGTTGAATTGTTGGCTTTCCGGGACAAGGAAGTTGCCAAGGGTAGCGAGGACTTCTCTCTCACTAGCTGAGGTGCTATCACATTCAAGGGAAGACTTTGTGTTCTGACCAATGCGGATCGTCGATTGGAGATTATGGATGAAACCCACCAGGCAAAGTACACGGTACATCCAGGGGGTACAAAGATGTAACGGAACCTCAAGAGTCACTTTTGGTGGCGGAATATGAAGAAGGATGTTGCGGAGTATGTGGCACGGTGCTTGGTGTGCCAACAGGTGAAGGTAGAGCACTTGAGACCGGCAGGTCTATTACAGTATCTTCCTATTCCTGAGTGGAAATGGGAGCACATATCCATGGACTTCATTGTTGGCTTGCCAAAAATGGCAAGGAAGTCAGATGCGATATGGGTTGTGGTGGACCGTTTGACAAAGTCCGCGCATTTCTTACCTTACCGGACCACGTTCAATTCTAGCCAGTTGGCCGTGCTATATATGAAGAAAGTTGTTAGGCTACACGGGGTACCAGTTAGTGTTGTGTCAGATCAGGATCTGAGATTCACGTCCAGGTTCTAGAAGATTTTTTAGGAAGCTATGGGTTCCCGACTTGATTTCAGCATCGCCTTTCATCCACAAACGGACTGACAAATCGAGAGGGTGAACCAAATCATTAAAGACAAGCTTCGAGCTTGTATGTTGGATTTCAAGGGCAGTTGGGAAGAACACTTGCATTTGGTTGAATTCGCCTACAATAACAGCTACCAGGCGAGCATCCAAATGGCTCCATTTGAGGCCTTATATGGGCGAAGCTGTAGGTCTCCTCTCTATTGGGATGAGGTAGGAGAAAGAAAGGTGTTAGGTCCGGAGTTGATCGAGCAAACTGCGAGTATAGTCAAGATCATCCGGGATCGGTTGAAAGCCACTCAAGATCGTCAAAAGAGCTATGCGGACACATGCCGTAGGGACTTGGAATTCCAGGTTGGGGAGCAAGTCTTTGTGAAGGTATCTCCTAGCAAAGGACTTATGAGATTTGGCAGGCGAGGCAAGCTTAGTACATGATATGTTGGCCCGTTTGAGATCATCACGCGAGTTGGTGAAGTTGCTTACAGGGTAGCTCTTCAACCTCATATGGCCGCGGTTCACAACGTTTTCTATGTGTCTATGCTTCGGAAGTACATTGTGGATCATTTGCATGTCATAGACTTGGAGCCGTTGGAGATACGAGAGGATCTCACTTTGGTTGAGAAGCCGGTGCACATTTTGGATCGGAGAGATCAAGTCCTTCGCATTAAAACTATTCCATTAATTCTCGTGCAATGGCAACATCATGCTCGAGAAGAGGCTACATTGGAGCATGAAGCCGAAGTCAAAGCGAAGTACCCGGAATTGTTTAACTGAGTTAGTTATAGGTTTGGGTATGACTTGTGATTTTGTTTTGGTTTGTAATGCATGTCCCGTCCAAATTTCGAGGATGAAATTTTTATAAGGGGGGAGGATGTAGAGCCCCGAAACTTTTTGCTCAAGTCTAGGAATGTGTGCAAAGGTATGATACCTTGTAATCCCAAATTTCATGAAATGAGAATTTGAAAATTTGATGGAATTGTGTCAAGAATGCTATAATTAATTAGATAAATCATTTAATGAAGCCTATAAGCTTTAAAGAGGTCCTAGTCAAGTTTAGAAGATGTTAGAATAGAAGTAGAATGGGTCCGAGTAGTAGGAATGGGTGAAAAATGGACTCAGTGTCAAAACCTGCAGACCACCGATCGCTCAATCCATGGAGCGATCGATCGGTCCACAACCGATTGATCGGAGACTATCGACTGGTTGAAAATTTTGTACGGGAAAATTTTCCAGAGAGCTTGTTTTTGACCGAGAGCTCGGTCATATCACCGGTCGCTTGGTAGGCAACCGATCGCTCGGTCTTCGCATTTTTTGCAGAAATTTCAATAAGGATGTTTTCATCTTTTGGGCGTTTCATTCGTGCCGTAAAGGCTTTGCCCGAGCCTTGAGGGCTTCATTCTCAACACTTAGAGTATTTTGAGAGCCAGAGGAAGAGGAGAAGGAGATTCTAAACCTAGGGTTTGCTTTGGGGAGAAATCAAAGGGGTTTCAAGAACCCTAGATCACTTCAAGCTTGTTTTCCTTCAAGTTCTCGGTTCAAGATCGTGAGGAGCACTTTCCCCAAGCTAGGGCAGCAACTCACACACATTTCTGCAAGGGATTTCTTCCCTCTTTTGTCAAGGTCGGTACTTTGTGCTACCCTCTTAGTTATAGTTTTCTCTTTTCTTTGCTATTCCTTGTTTTTCCCCATCTATAACTATGATATGAGTTGTAATGTGTGAATGGTGTGAATGGAGATGGATATTGGCGATTGGATGCCGTGTGAATGATGTGATGAATGAAATGGGGAGAGCATTGTATCCATAATGAATATACATGTGTGATGTGAACATCAATCCACTTAGAAAAGCATGATGTAGGTTTAATAAATAATGAACACACCCCATGGTTTGATGAAATGCCAAGTTGAATAAAATGAGTTATAAATTAATAAATGCATGCTTAATTAATTATGGAAATTACTAGGGCCTATGATAGTGTGCTTTCTTATTTTCCCTAAATTGCATGAGTGTTGACTTGTTCAAATTATTGATGTTATATGTATTGTGAAATGCCCAATTGTCATATTTAAATTCAAATGCAAGTATGTACACGATTCCACGAGCACGGCATGCATGACATTATTTACCGAGGTTTTTCAAGAACGAAAATTTGAGGTGGGACATATCCTACGATAAGTTTTACCTCGTTTTTGGTAAGAACAAAACAAGCATTCATAAAGAAGGGTTTTCCTTCCCTTGCAAGTGCATTTAGGAAGAAGGGTCTCTCTTCCCTCGCAAGTAGTTTATTTTCCCAGCAAGCATGGAACATGGCATGACAAGCATGATCATTTAGGAAGAAGGGTCTCCCTTCCCTCACAAGTACTTTTCTTTCCAAGCTAGCATGGAATATGGCATGAAAAGAATTATCATTTAGGAAGAAGGGTCTCCCTTCCCTCACAAGTAGTTTACTTTCAAAGCAAGCATGAACATTTAGGAAGAAGGGTCTCCCTTTCCTCACAAGTAGTTTATTTTCCAAGCAAGCATGACATGGCATGACACGCATGACACTACATGATACGACAAGACAAGACATACAAGACAAGTTTTTAAGCACGAAAAGAGTGTTTTAAGTCAAGTCAAGTGCACGATGTTTTCAAGGATTTTATCGGCTTTTACGAATACAAGCATGATTATAAACTGCTTTACTTTCTTGTGATGATATAAATTGTTCCTGCTTTATATATGTGAACTGCTTCCTACTTTCTATATTGATATGGTTTTGCTATGACTATTGGTTAGCATTTCGTACCCGCTAAGTATTCCATGCTTAGCCGTACTTCTTATGTCGACAGGTGATAATAGAGCGGCTGCTCCTTTTGACATCTGTGCTCCGAACCCTTAGGTAGAAGAAGAGTATGTTGAGGAACCCGTGGAGGAACCTCCGGTAGAGGGTTACTATTAGGTGGTGCTAGATTCTGAGTGAATAGCTGTGGGTGAGTTGAGAGAGAAATATTTATGTATTTTGGCAGGCCTGTCCGCACTTTCTTTTGTGTATCTTTTTGTATAAGTTGGATCACTTGTATATACATAGAGGTTTGGTTAAGTCTTCCGCTGTGCTATGTTTAAGTATGTTTCCGCTGTTTATATCCTCTTTGTATATGCTCTGTGGGTTTTTGCAGGTTGGTTTGTCAAGCAAGTCATGATTAGTCTTCCAAAGTTCACTCTAACTCCTAGGGTGGGTTTTGGGTCGCGACAAGAAGTGCTATCAGAGCTTTGGCTTTAGGTCTCTAGGGCACTTACAATCTAATACCCCGGCTTGACAAGAGCATATGCCCGGAAACAACTTAGGAAGGAAGTAAGTTGGAAGCGAGTCATGATCCAAGTGTAAGACTAAACTTTAGTCTTAGTAAAAATGGTTGTTTCAACCAAGTACGAGTTTTAGGAACGTTAGAACACTAAGGTATGATATTATAAATACACCGATGGTGATGATGTGATGTGTATTACTATTATACAACTAATACAAATTGAATTATTGTGAAATGGAACTATGATAAATTGTGGTTTCAAGTGAGACTCATGTGGTGCTATTGTTCTCAGGACTTTAGTCATGAGAGGGGGCACACGGGGTCGTGGACCACATACCAGAGCTTTATCTTCTTCTCGAGATGAGGTTGAGCAGCCTGACCTCTCTCAGGTCTTAGGCTCTATTGCTGAGACTCTTGCCATCCTGGCGGCTCGGCAAACTATTCCATCATCAGCGGCACCTACTCCACCGCCTACAACTCCAGTACATCTTACAGCTGGGGTTGAGGCATTCAGGAGATTGAGGCCTCCATCATTCCATGGGAGTGTGGACCCTCTTGCTGCGGATGCTTGGATCCTCCCACTGGAGAAGATATTTGCGGTTCTCTCTCCGACAGAGGAAGAGAAAGTAGCATGGGCTGTGTTCATGCTAGAGGTTGAAGCCCACCATTGGTGGTTGTCCGCATTGAGGACGCGAAGATTTGACCATGCAGGGTCAACCTTGGACTTGGGAGGAGTTCAAAGACACTTTTTATAAGAAGTATTTTTCGATTGGAGCACGGAAAAAGAAAGAGAGAGAATTCATCAACGTTGAGCAAGGTTCGATGTCAGTAGCATAATATGAGGCCAAATTCTCGGAGCTATCACGCTTCGTGACTCACATGGTTACCACCGAGGCAATGAAGGCGAGAAGGTTTGAGCAAGGGCTCAAGGATGTTATCATGGAGAAGGTTTCGGTTTTTAGACATGCTACCTACCCTGAGGTAGTAGACAAGGCCTTGTTGGTCGAGGCCAATTCAGAGATAGTGTCCAAGAAGAGGGAATTGGCAAGAGGCCAATCTAGTAGTTTAGCACCTTTAGAGAGGCGGGCCCGGAATAGTCCTTATCAGTATACGTGGCCAGCACCACCGATGAGGCCATCTTATGTGCCTCTAGTTCCACTGCCGTACGTGCCTCAGGCGCCACGACCTCAGGCTCTTCCCGCTCCACGGCTAGTTGCATCTCAGGTGGCGAGATACGCTATACCTCCGGTCCCTCCGACTTACTCATATGAGGTCTGCACTTCTTGTAACCGAAGACATCCGGCAGGAGATTGCCAAAGAGCATCGGGTGGATGTTATCATTGCGGTCGCCAGGGCCATATGATCAAGGATTGCCCTACCCGGCATTTACCAGGCCAATCTCAGGGTGTTAGGCCCCTAGCATGCCTAGCAGGATCATACCAGGCGTCCTCTCAACCTACACGTTCTGCACTTCCGCCTCACCAGGCAAACCAGGGGCGAGTTTTTGCCTTGACAGAGGGTGATGCACTTGCATCTGATGTTGTAGTGCAAGGTACGCGTTTAGAGTTATTCTTTTAACCATGACTTCATGTTATGTCTTATTCCTTGTGTACATATCTGGCGTGCTATATATATCTATCTACCTATATATATGATGTTGATGCATGGATTGACTGAGCTAGTTAAAATTTTAATAAACTTACTAGTCAATGAATGTTTGGCTCGAGTATTGATCGACACCAGGTCTACTCATTCATTCCTATCGTCGAGTTTCTCTCAAGGCTTTTCCTCCGAGCCTAGCCAGTTGGAACCGGAGTTAGCCATTTCGACTCCTCTCGGTAAGACAGTATTGGCGGATAAAGTGTATAGAAACAATGTGGTTCAAGAGGGGAGCCACGAGTTGGCGGTTGATCTAATAGTTCTCGGATTTCAAGACTTTGATGTTATATTGGGAATGGATTGGTTAGCAGCGCATCATGGGTATGTAGCTTGCTTTGAGAAAATGGTACTCTTTAAGCCTGTAGAAGGAAAACCATTTTACTTTCGAGGGTTGAAAAGTAGAGATATTGCTCGCTTTACGGCGTTCAGTTTAGTGAACCCGAGGCAAAGGATTCTTCGACTATTCCAATCGTGTTTGAATTCCTGGATGTATTTTCAGAGGAGTTGCCAGGATTGCCTCCAGATAGGGAGATTGAGCTTGCACTAGGCACAACTCCTATTTTCAGGGCTCCATATAGAATGGCCCCGATTGAACTCAAGGAGTTGAAGACACAGTTGGAGGAATTGCAAGGCCTTGGTTTCATTCGACCAAGTGTCTCACCGTGGGGTGCCCTGGTGTTATTTATTAAGAAGTAAGATGGCTCGATGCGGATGTGCGTCGATTACCAGCAATTGAACAAGGTCACTATAAAGAATAGGTATCCATTGCCTAGGATTGATGACTTGTTCGATCAGTTGAAGGGAGAAAAATTTTTCTCTAAGATCGATCTTCGGTCCGGTTACCACCAGTTGAAGATCAAGGCCGAGGATGTGCCCAAAAATGCTTTTCGGACTCGATACGGACACTATGAGTTCTTGGTGATGCCTTTTGGTCTCACAAATGCGCCGGCAGCCTTTAGGGATTTAATGAACCGGGTGTTCCGGCCATACCTGGATCGATGTGTGATCGTGTTTGTCGACGATATCTTGGTGTATTCCTAGACACGGGAAGATCACATTCGAGACCTTCGTTTTGCTTTGGAAATGCTGAGAGAGCACAAGATATACGCCAAACTCAGTAAGTGTGAGTTTTGGTCGGAAGAGGTGGCATTCCTAGGCCAAGTTGTATCTGCGGAAGGTATTTCGGTAGATCCGAAGAGGATAGAGGCAGTCATGAGTTGGGCGAGGCCCAAGAGTGTCATAGAGATACGCAGTTTCCTTGGGTTGGCAGGCTATTACCGGAGATTCGTAGAGGGTTTATCTAGCCTTGCTGTACCGCTCACTTACCTGACCAGGAAGAACGCCAAGTTTGTATGGAGTGATAAGTGCGAGATTAGTTTCACGGAATTGAAGAAGAGGCTTACCACAGCCCCCGTCCTTACAGTGCCATCCGAACATAGCGGGTATGAGGTGCACAGTGATGCCTTGCACGTTGGACTTGGGTGCATTCTCATACAGCACAAGAAGGTCATTGCCTATGCATCAAGGAAATTGAAAGAGCAAGAAAAGAATTACCCCACGCACGACTTGGAACTTGCTGCAGTCGTGTTTGCACTTAAGATTTGGCGTCATTACCTTTACGGGGTAGAATTCTATATGTTTACGGATCACAAGAGCCTCAAGTATCTCTTCTCCCAAAAGGAGCTGAATCTAAGGCAACGGCGTTGGATGGAATTTTTAAAAGACTATGACTGCACCATCCAATACCACCCGGGCAAAGCAAACATTGTAGCGGACGCCTTGAGTAGAAGACCTCCGGGTTTGTTGGCCCATATGTTAGTGCAACAATGGAAGCTACTGGAAGATTTGGCAAATCTGGACATCAGTGTGAATGATTCCGTCCGCAATCCTATTTTGGCAAATGTGACGGTTCGACCGTACATTATAGATTTGATCCAAGAATATCAAGCCACGGATGCTGAATTGTTGGCTTTTCGGGAACAGGAAGTTGCCAAGGGTAGCGAGGACTTCTCTCTCACTAGCCGAGGTGCTATCACATTCAAGGGAAGGCTTTGTGTTCTGGCTAATGCGGATCTTCGACGAGAGATTATGGATGAAGCCCACCGGGCAAAGTATACGGTGCATCCAAAGGGTACAAAGATGTACCAGAACCTCAAGAGTCACTTTTGGTGGCGGAATATGAAGAGGGATGTTACGGAGTATGTGGCACGGTGCTTGGTGTGCCAACAGGTGAAGGGAGAGCACTTGAGACCGGCAGGTCTATTACAGTCTCTTCCTATTCCCGAGTGGAAATGGGAGCACATATCCATGGACTTCATTGTTGGCTTGCTAAAAATGGAAAGGAACTTAGATGTGATATGGGTTGTGGTGGACCGTTTGACAAAGTCCGCGCATTTCTTACCTTACCGGACCACGTTCAATTCTAGCCAGTTGGCCCCGATATATATCAAGGAAGTTGTTAGGCTACACGGGGTGCCAGTTAGTGTTGTGTCAGATCGGAATCCGAGATTCACGACTAGGTTCTGGAAGAGTTTTCAGGAAGCTATGGGTTCCCGACTTAATTTCAGCATCGCCTTTCAACCACAAACGGACGGACAAACCGAGAGGGTGAACCAAATCATTGAAGACATGCTTCGAGCTTGTATGTTGGATTTCAAGGGTAGTTGGGAAGAACACTTGCCTTTAGTTGAATTCACCTACAATAACAGCTACCAGGCGAGCATCCAAATGGCTCCATTTGAGGCCTTATATGGGCGAAGCTGCAGGTCTCCTCTCTATTGGGATGAGGTAGGAGAAAGAAAGGTGTTAGGTCCGAAGTTGATCGAGCAAACTGTGAGTATAGTCAAGATCATCCGAGATCGGTTGAAAGCCACTCAAGATCGTCAAAATAGCTATGCGGACACATGCCGCAGGGACTTGGAATTCCAGGTTGGGGAGCAAGTCTTTGTGAAGGTATCTCCTAGCAAAGGACTTATGAGATTTGGCAGGCGAGGCAAGCTTAGTACATGATATGTTGGCCCGTTTGAGATCATCACGCGAGTTGGTGAAGTTGCTTACAGGGTAGCTCTTCAACCTCATATGGCCGCGGTTCACAACGTTTTCTATGTGTCTATGCTTCGGAAGTACATTGTGGATCATTCGCATGTCATAGACTTGGAGCCGTTGGAGATACGAGAGGATCTCACTTTGGTTGAGAAGCCGGTGCACATTTTGGATCGGAGAGATCAAGTCCTTCACAATAAGACTATTCTATTGGTTCTCGTGCAATGGCAACATCATGCTCGAGAAGAGGCTACATGGGAGCGTGAAGCCGAAGTCAAAACGAAGTACCCGGAATTGTTTGAATGAGTTTGTTATAGGTTTGGGTATGACTTGTGATTTTCTTTTGGTTTGTAATGCATGTCCCGTCCAAATTTCGAGGTCGAAATTTTTATAAGGGGGGAGGATGTAGAGCCCTGAAACTTTTTGTTCATGTCTTGGAATGTATGCCAAGGCATGATATCTTGTAATCCCAAATTTCATGAAACGAGAATTTGAAAATTCGATGGAATTGTATCAAGAATGCTATAATTAATTAGATAAATCATTTAATGAAGCCTATAAGCTTTAAAGAGGTCCTAGTCAAGTTTAGAAGATGTTAGAATAGAAGTAGAATGGGTCCAAGTAGTAGGGATGGGTGAAAAATGGACTCAGTGTCAAAACCTGCAGACCACCGATCGCTCGATCCATGGAGCGATCGATCAGTCCACAACCGATCGATCGGATGCTATCGACTGGTTGAAAATTTTGAATGGGGAAATTTTCAAGAGAGCTTGTTTTTAGCCGAGAGCTCGGTCATATCATCGGTCGCTCGGTAGGCAACCGATCGCTCGGTCATAACCACCAATCGCTCGGTCTTCGCATTTTTTGCAGAAATTTCAGTAAGGGTGTTTTCATCGTTTGGGCGTTTCACTCGTGCCTTAAAGGCTTTGCCCGAGCCTTGAGGGCTTCATTCTTAACACTTAGAGTATTTTGAGAGCTAGAGGAAGAGGAGAAGGAGATTCTAAACCTAGGGTTTTCTTTGGGGAGAAATCAAAGGGGTTTCAAGAACCCTAGATCACTTCAAGCTTGTTTTCCTTCAAGTTCTCGGTTCAAGCTCGTGAGGAGCACTTTCCCCAAGCTAGGGCAGCAACTCACGCACATTTTTGCAAGGGATTTCTTCCCTCTTTTGTCAAGGTCGGTACTTTGTACTACCTTCTTAGTTATAGTTTTCTCTTTTCTTTGCTATTCTTTGTTTTCCCCCATCTATAACTATGATATGAGTTGTAATGTGTGAATGGTGTGAATGGAGATGGATATTGGCGATTGGATGCCGTGTGACTGATGTGATGAATGAAATGGGGAGGGCATTGTATCCATAATGAATATACATGTGTGATGCAAACATCAATCCACCTAGAAAAGCATGATGTAGGTTTAATAAATAATGAACACACCCCATGGTTTGTTGAAATGCCAAGTTGAACAAAATGAGTTATAAATTAATAAATGCATGCTTAATGAATTATGGAAATTGCTAGGGCCTATGATAGTGTGCTTTCTTATTTTCCCTAAATTGCATGAATGTTGACTTGTTCAAATTATTGATGTTATATGTATTGTGAATTGCCCAATTGTCATATTTAAATTCAAATGCAAGTATGTACACGATTCCACGAGCACGGCATGCATGACATTATTTATCGAGGTTTTTAAGAACAAAAATTTGAGGTGGGACATATCCTACGATATGTTTTACCTCACTTTTGGCAAGAACAAGACAAACATTCATAAAGAAGGGTTTCCCTTCCCTCGCAAGTGCATTTAGGAAGAAGGGTCTCCCTTCTCTCGCAAGTAGTTTATTTTCCCAGCAAGCATGGAATATGGCATGGCAAGCATGATCATTTAGGAAGAAGGGTCTCCCTTCCCTCAGAAGTAGTTTACTTTCCAAGCAAGCATGGAACATGGCATGGCAAGCATGATCATTTAGGAAGAAGGGTCTCCCTTCTCTCACAAGTAGTATACTTTCCAAGCAAGCATGGGACATGACATGGCAAGCATAAACATTTTGGAAGAAGGGTCTCCCTTCCCTCACAAGTAGTTTATTTTCCAAGCAAGCATGACATGGCATGACACGCATGATACTACATGATACGATAAGACAAGATAGACAAGACAAGTTTTCAAGCACGAAAAGGGTGTTTTAAGTCAAGTCAAGTGCACGATGTTTTCAAGAATTTTATCGGCTTTTACGAATGCGAGCATGATTATAAACTGCTTTACTTTCTTGTGATGATATAAATTGTTCCTACTTTATATATGTGAACTAGTTTCTGCTTTCTATACTGCTATGGTTTTGCTATGATTGTTGGTTAGCATTTGGTACCCGCTGAGTATTCCATGCTGAGCTATACTTCTTATGTCGGCAGGTGATAAAGGAGCGGCTGCTCCTTTTGACATCTGTGCTCTGAACCCTTGGGTAGAAGAAGAGTACATCGAGGAACCCGTGGAGGAACCTCCGGTAGAGGGTTATTATTAGGTGGTGCTAGATTCTGAGTGAATAGCTGTGGGTGAGTTGAGAGAGAAATATTCATGTATTTGGCGAGCCTGTCCGCACTTTCTTTTGTGTATCTTTTTGTATAAGTTGGATCACTTGTATATACATAGTGGTTTTGTTAAGTCTTCCACTGTGCTATCTTTAAGTATGTTTCCGCTGTTTTTATCCTCTTTGTATATGCTCTGTGGGTTTTTGCAGGTTGGTTTGTCAAGCAAGTCATGATTAGTCGTCCAAAGTTCACTCTAACTCCTAGGGTGGGTTTTGGGTTGCGACACCAATGGTGATTATAGCAAACATTGCTTTTCTCCAATTCCCAAGTAGAAGTTTTATCTACTCGAATTTCTCCTCCTCCTTAACAATTATGCAACTACTGCACTTATGCAAGGTCATACTAAGCATTAGGAGCTGAAGATTTCAACAATTAAGTTCGACTTGATGAGTATACAAGTTGGACAATCCTTCCAAATGTTTGTCCTATATCCAATGACCAATTGTATCACTATGAAGCACAATCCTTATACTTTCCTTTCTTCTCAGAAAAGCCCTTTTTCATACTACCAGAATATCTTTCCAATGAAAAATCTTTGATTTCTTTCCTTTGCATAAATGCTCAGGATTCTGAGAATCCAACTCTTTTGAACATCTTTGCAAGTAGCATTGAACTTTTCAAAAGTTTTTAGCCATATGCAACATGTGGGATTTCAGACAATCTAATTCCCTACTTGTTCAACATAACCATATTAAAGGACTCCGGGAGTTTAGTTGAGGATCATATCCTCTGATCCCATAAATTTATTTCAATTTATCTCAGCACCAAGAATTGGGATTTATGAATCCCATGATCTCTATCATATTCTTTATGACTGGGTTTCCCTAGTCAATTTGGTGTTATAGAACCTACAACATCAGATCTTTATGGCATGTATTAAAGCCTTAGAGGTTATTTTCTTAAGTTATGGGTGTTTGGGATAAAGGAGTAATGGTATAGAATATTCTTAAATGTTAACAAGGGTTATGCCTTAACACATCCTCAAATTTAAATAGCTCTATTTTTCTCACTGCTTATCGAAATCAAGTGATTCTTTAATTTTTGGAAATGTATTGAAACCCTCTTCGAGGTTCATGTTTATCATTTTTTTAGATTTTGAGTCGGGGTTGAGTAAAAAGTTAGCTTTCTGAAGTCGGATTGCTGAAAATCTGGGCTGCTGAAATCCATTTATAGACCATTCAGCTTTAGAGCCCTTTTAGGTAATTAAAAACTCGAAATTAGGATATGTCCATTAGAGATAAAATTGCTCCCCTTTGAACGTTAAGTCCAATGCAAGTTGAGTCATCAAAATCCGATTAATGAGTCAAAAATTATAGCCGAAATCCAAAGCGTAAAAATTTGAAAACTTTCTGTCAAAGTTACGAGCAATCGTAAATACCCTACGAACGATCGTAGAAGAGCTATGAACGATTGTAGAGTCCCAGAAACCGGGCAAACTCTCTGGACAACCTACGACGATCGTAGGAAGCCTACGAACGATCGTAGGTGCGCAAATCAAACTCTTTGGTGCGTGATTTTTTTAGGGTTTTCACCCATTTGCCTATAAATAGGAGATCATTTGGAGGGTTTTGGGTTAACCTAAACCTCAATAGATTCTTAGAATAAGAGGGAGAAGATTTGGGAGATTTTCAAAGAGGGTTTTAGATTTAAGATCAAGTGAAGCACAAATCAAGGAAGGATCTTCTTCAATCAAGTTGGGATTCTACTCAAGGGTTTTTCTCCAACATAGGAAGTGATCAAGAGGTAAGTGATTCTACTATCTAATTTAGTTATTATGCAAGGATTGAAAAGATTATTAAATGGGTGATTTTAGCTTTACTATGATCCAAATAGTAAATGTGGGAATTTGAGTAAACTACATTATGATCAAATGACTGGGATTTGGGGGTTTTTCAATAAAAGGATGAATATAGTTATACTTGTATGGGAGTGTCATTACTTTCCAATAAATCATGATGCTAAGTATGATGTGATGAAATAGGCTTAGAAGCCATGATCTTGGTGATGTGATGCCATGAATGAAAATATTCTATGTTCCTAGAATTTGTTTAAGTATACTACAACGCTAATATGTCTTGTATGAACTCATATGAATTGTTTAAGGCTTTCAATATATGCATGATGATGCTCACAAACACTCCATGCACGATAAGTTTTGTATGACCAAGGTTTTCTCATAAGCATGTATTTCAAGAATCATAAGAAAGTTTTTCAAAGGCAATTCATAAGAAAAAGCATAAGTACATAAGCATTGACGAAGCCAAACTTTGGGTTGGTATTTCTAAGATCGGTTACTTCATGCTCACAAGGATCAAGTCTAAGATCTTGCATAAACTCCAAGGATCATAAGTCTCGCCAGGCTTTCAAGAACTCATAAGAAATGCATAAGTCTAATATCTTGCATAACAAGGACTCATAAGCTCACAAGAAGCTCATAAGAACTCATAAGCTCACAGGAGGCTCATAAGAACTCAAAAGCTCATAAAAACTCATAAGAATTCACAAGGCTCATAAGCATTCATAAGAATACAAAAGTATGAACAAGTAGGTTTGTTTTACATGAAAAGTAAGTTTTGATGAAGGATTTTCGATGACGGGTTTTAAGCATGAATTTTGCAATTTGTATTCCTTTAAAGACTTGTATTTGGTATTCTTGTTATTATAACACCGTTAGCTAGTAGTTCGTGCTCGTTGAGTATTATATGCTCAACCGTACATTTTATGTCGGCAGGTCAGTTCGATATCCCCAACCTGGAGCCATGGGTTGAAGAAGAGTACGAGGAAGAAAGGAATCCGCCTATCCGTTACACCCATAGGAGGATAGAGATCTAGATAGGTGGCCCTATCTAGACTATTGCTGAGAGGAGTGATAGTGAGATTCAATTTGTATTTTGATAGGTGGGCATGTCCACCTTTACTTTTGTTATGTATATACAAACTTGGAATATAGATTATATATAGAAAAGAAATTTTTGGGTTACGCTTCCATATTTTGATTTAAGCTCCCGCACTATTATGATTCTATTATTTTATGCCTTGAGTAGTATTATAGGATGGTTTGGTATTGGATATGGCACATCACGAGCTAAAGTATCCCTAACTCGTAGGGGGTATTTTGGGTCGTGACAGGTGTCCACTTGTCCTTTTATATAGTAAGCTACCTAGCAGTCCTATTGTATTCGGTAAACATTTCAAATGAGATTTAACATTAGTAGTGGAACTTGGGCAATTCTTTAGATAGTAAGCACAAACTTGAGATTCTTTTTCTATTCCAAATACTTTGAATTGGTCAAGAGATTCTCATTAAAGTCTTGGTAAAGTGGTTATAGAATGACATGATAATAAATAAAGCATGCATCATAATATCACACATTATAATATCATTAGATCAAGGCTTTCAGTCTTTGATGATATTGCTCATCATTCAGTCAAATTTCATAGACCCCTCAATCTATAAAATTAGGAAATATGCTACTTCATATTTCTGATGAACATTGGGTGTCTTATAATACACATGCAATCTTCCATTTTAGGATAGTATTACACATGCACCACAAGGTGGATAGTAACTATCTATCATCTAACATCTCATGCATAAATCCTTATGTAAATCAGTGATTCCTAATTTTCTTACGACTTCCAAGGACAACATGACTGTCACTGTTTCAGTCGTCATGTTCCTTGGTTAAGTGAAACCCATCATTCTGGTTCGTTATATGATCAAGTAGGGTTATGCCCTCATTTTAGTTGACACTCCCTATCAGGCCATACATAAACCTATCTACTATAGAAATAAAGTTTTAGGAGTTTAATTCAGATTGAATTATGCCAATACCTTCTAGCAAGGCAAGACCTAGGCTAATTAATTCCTAGTCTTATTGATAATGGAAGGCTATAGGGCAAATTATCCAGTAGGATAAATTAGCCCATTTAATTCACTTAATATTTTTCTTCAGGGAAAACAAAATATTATGAACAAATTATACATCTAATGCATATATCAAAAGCATTCACAATATATATCATTGTATCACATGTATAAAATAATATACAAAATCATCATATGATAATAAATCAAATTTTGTTTAATTAGATCAAACTAATTCCAATGAACTCACACTAGCCCCAAAAATCTTAATGGATCTAATCCAAGGGTATAAAGGTCATTTTGACATCGATGAGACTTTGATGGTTCATTCATCCATATGATGGACCATTGGTCATACCAAGCATCATGAGCCTAAAATAACAATTATAAAGTGTCCATGTGCATCACTAAAGCTCATAAGTCAAAATGGACTATATTACCCTTTAATTCTCTAGGAATTAATTTTAGCACATTAGGATTCACCAACCCTAATTCTAAAAGAAATTATGGGAGTCTCTAAACAACTCTCTAAGATCTCTACTAGGGTCTATAAGTGTCAATCAAACACTTCCCATAAGGGTCAACTACTTTAGGGATTATTTGATGTAACAATTAAATAAAATAATACCTCAAACAATAGTATTAAATGTCCATAAACTAGTTGATCTCTAACAATTAAAATTCCCTTGAGATAAAACCCTGTATCTCAACCAATGGCATTTATGTAATTACTTGATTAACTATTAATCAAATAAAAACTTATAAATACTATGTAGCCGGTATTTCTGAACACATGTAATTGATCCAAATCAACTACAATAATTATGGCCTTATTCTCATAAACTTTTTAGGAGACCATAAAGGATATCATAATTAACATTTAATTATATAATAGCCCGTGGATTCGAAGCAGATAATTAAACAATTTAATTAAATCTCAGCCCGTGCTCTCGAATCAAATAATTAAACTATTTAATTAAATGATAGCCCGTTAAATGATTTAATAGCATCCCATGCTCTCAAATCAAATAATGGAATTTAGGAAAAATTTGAAAGCCTCTTGGAAAATTAATTTAGAAAACTCCTTTTTCCTACTTTAGATTTTCGACTCAAGTTTTGACCTTCAAAACGATTGATTTTGGAAAACTTTTCTTCACGAAAGTTGTAGATCTTTTCGATGGCTTCGAATTAATATACTGACAGACCTAAATTAGGCTTACAGTCATTGAGTTATGGCCGAAATACCGAAACTGTAACGATTCTCCTAATCAAATACAAATCCGAAAATCCATGAATCAAATCAAATCGAAATAAGCTTTAATCTCCAAGAACACTTAAGCAAGGGTGTCAAACACCATGAGATTTAATAATTAACATTTAATTAAATAAAATCTCATTAAGATATTCTGGCCAAAAATCTCTATGGGTATCTAATTGATTTTAATCAAAGGTAAAACATGCAATAACAATGAAATTACTCTAATCAATGATCTCTATAACCTAGAGGGGGGGGGGTGAATAGGTCTATCTAAGAACTTCTAACCAATTTTTAATTTTTTATCTAATTAGATTAGAAATCAATGAACCATTCACACAAACAATCCACACAAATCAAACACAGCAGATTTTTACGTGGAAAACACTTACCGGAAAAACCACGGGACCTCGTCCAGCAACAAACTTCACTATAAGAAGAATTCAAGTACAAGACAAGATCTTACCCAAACCGGACTTGACGTTCCTAGGTACAGAATCTTACTCTTGATTTCCACGAACCAGTAGGTTCGATCTCCACTGTAGCAGCTTTGGTTCCTAACCGACCAAATCTTCTCAAGCTACTTCAATACCACGATCACACACGATCGATCTCCTTCCACGAAGGCTCCGGATCATACACCGGACACACACAAGAAGTGTAGGGTTGTGAATCAATTTAGAAAGCTTCAAACCCTAGAGGGATCTCATATAGATCTGAGATCACACTATGCAAGATCAAACGAATAGATCTATACTTGCATTCTCTAGGATGATTGAAAAAGGAGGGATCACTAAAGATCTATGAAGAACAATGGAAAAAGCCCTAGAAGGGTTTCTTAGACCTCTACTCTTTCAAAAATAAACAAAGATATGAATTAGGTCTCCAAAAAGTTGTTTATATAGGGTTTAGAAAAGAGTCCAGAAAAAATAAAATTATGTTTACGAGGACCGATCGATCGGTGCTTATGACCGATCGCTCGGTCCAAAACCGATCGATCTCTACTTTCACCGAGAGATCGGTTAAAAATAGTCTCTCTGGAAAAATACCCCATGCAAAGTTTTTGACCAGTTGATAGCCACCGATCGCTCGGTAGGCCACCGATCGATCGGTCGCAACACCGAGCGATCGGTTGAGACAGAATTTTAGCCTAAACATTTTTCTTTTGTTTTTGTTTGATTCAAATTGGATCAAACCTCTTTGGTAGGCTTAAAACTATTCTCCTAGGTATGTTTAGAGTTATCTAAGTCAAATCCAACCTAGGTAGGGGTCTCTAAGTCCATTACCTGTCTAGATCCGGAGTAGAAGCTTTTTCTTCAATATCTTCAGTCTTCTTGAAACTTTAACTCTTCCGACAAGTTAAACAAGACACAACACTCAAGACCTATCTAAAGATCACGGAATTTGCCAACACCTATTTCTGGATTTACGATCTCCCCCTTTGGCAATTCCGGGACAAAACAAGACTAACTCACATACTGGGTTCAAATTTTCCTAAATGATTCAAAAATGGAAAAGTGAAACTTTACATGACTAAAAAAAATTTCATGACATTCAACTTGTCATGTTTCAACAATCTAAGAACCTGTTTGCCTGCACAAGCTCAACCAAAAACCTGTGAAGCATGGGAAATAATATTCTAAGAAAAAATAGAGCATCATCAAGCATACGAGCATAACAGGTTTATCTATAGAGCAACATATCCATATCCATTCCATAAACCATCATCTATCACAAATACCTACTCCCCCCCTTTTTGGCTCGTATTGCCAAAGGCGGAATAGGAATGAAAGAATTAAGGCAAAATCAGTATAAGAGATGAGATAACAGAAAATTAGAGTAAAATATTAAACATCATCTCAAATGCATTCAAATCAAGAACATCCAAAAGAGGTTTGTACTGAGTACAACCAATACAAAATGCATCAAATGTCTCAATCTAATACTAGGACTACAGTAAACTCCCAAATATAAAAGTGAAACATTAGAAGTATCCTAGTACATCAAACTAACTATCACTCCTCATCATCTGAAGTGAGATGAGACTCATAATAAGCTCTAAAATCACGAACATCTCTCTGTACTCCCAGCACTGCTGCATCGAGTGATCCAAGTCTTCCACGGATCTCTGTGGTGAACTCTTGGTGGGATGAAATATGCATCGAGAGATCCATCTGCATCTCTCTCATCATTCTGGCTAGATCATCAATCGTGGCCGGAGGTGGATGAGAGGATCCGATACCAAAATCAGCTTCCTCCTCAATATCTCGAACTGAAGCATGTGAGAAACTCTGAGCGATGGTCTTTTTGTTGATTGGACCTTTCGGATTATGAGTAGGAACACCAGGAGGAGCAATAATCCCTTGAGAACCAAGGAGTTTAGTAATTAGGGAGCCAAACGGAAGAGCTCCAACCACAGTTTGAGTTTGATGGGCTTGAATCATCAAATCAATTATGTGTGCTGCAAGGTCAATATCATGTCCACGAAGGAGACTGAATAAAAATCGAGCTCTATCTTCCCTAAGGTCTGCAGTATGAACCTTTGGGTGGATATTGGCACTCATTACTAGGTTTACAAGTCTTGCATCCCTAGTGAGTTTTGTTACTTCTATTAAGGAACCAACCCAAAGTGTAGGAGCACCACAAAGAAAGGTGACTACATTGTTCATAGATTCTTTATCCTCATCTTTCTTGTATTTATAAGGATAATAGGCATCTGAAACTCGAGGACAACCAAGAAATTTAGCAATGACATTTGGATTTATCAAAACTGATTGTTCTAAAGATCGAGATTTAAAAGACCAGGTTTTAGAGTTGATTTCAGAGAAATTTGAGTAAAATTCCTGGACTAACTGAATAGGAGCAGGACCGGATAAAGTGAGAAGACCTTCCCAGTGACGATCGGTAATGAGCTTAGAAAGGTAATAATCACCAAAATCTGAAATTCTAATGCTCCTTTCAACCATAACACCCTTTTTACTAAAATACTCACTATAAAGCCGAGCAACACTAGGGCTAATGAAGGGACCCAATAGAACATTTGAAGATGAACTAGCTTTTCCCTTTTGTTTCCGGGTTTTATCTGCCAAAGACTTTTGGCGATTTTCAGTAGTAGAATCAACCATTCTACGGATTGGTCGATCCCCTATTGAAATCCCATGTCCTATTGGAGTGAAAGAGTATGGCTCATTGTGTTCCTCTTCCTCTAGAGGGTCCTCTTGGTTGTTGAGGACCAATCTCCGACGTTTAGAGACACCGGACATGAGGAATGTAAGAATAACTAAGGAGTATGAGAAAATCATGATGAATTTTTTGATGCCCTAGATGTGAAAAGTAAACCAAAATCAAGAAAATGATTAAAGATTACCTTTTTAGATGCTAGGAGACCCTTGGAGTAGAAAGAGATGAACATAAGAGAGATTTGGAGAAGAAGGGACCAAGAGATCGCTCTAGAGTTCGGAGAACAAAATAATAAGAAATTGAGAAATGAGGGTTTTATAACCCTGTTCACGACAGACCGATCGATCGGTCATTAACACCAAGCGATCGGTGGTCTGGAAAATTTTCTGAAAATTTTTACTTATAATCATTTTTCTCCCCCTCAACCAAAGCAAGACTTAAACTCATTTTCACCTCAAAATCACCTAATAACTATGCACTTATGCAAACATTTATTTCATCAAAATCATAAAAAAATATTTAATCAAGAATGTATCTTACAGAATAGTTATGAATAATGATTATGTTAATAACTTTTAGTTTCCATAAGTGATTAATTTTGATTTTTGCAACAAATCCACATTTAGAGTAAATAAATGCTCAGAAGTAATGTGTGTGTAATATTAAAAATTCATAACATGACTCTGAGGATTGGTTTCATCCACAAAACAAGATTTTGACATTATAGCATAAAGGTACTCTAGAATGTTCAAAAACTAGAATTAAAACCAAGAACCATCCATAGAATTATGATGAGCAATGTTTACCCCAAATTTGATCTATAAGGATATTTCAGTTTATGATCAAATTTTACACATTATCTTTTCTTTGGACATTGGTGACTTTCACTCAAGTGAGAAGGTAGCCCTCTCTAATGACAGTGGGGGCTTTCACACTAGAAACCCATATAGATACCTACTGTTTGTCTAGGTAGCCATTTCTCACTGTTTGCATTCACTAGAAGCTATCACACAAACTCAAAGGTAGTCCTTTCCATGTCAATAATTTTTTAAAACTAGGGGGCTCACCTTATGGAATTTTAATCACTTTGGTTATACTAGATTTGATTAAACTAGGGAACCATATGATATAATATTAGAATCTATAAATAGGAACTAATACCATCTCAAAAATCAGTTAGAGTGCATGTGCAACACATAACATCATTGTTTACTCAACTCTAACTGAGATTGGTGACCATGACCATTTTAAATCACTAGATAGAACTAATAGTTGAACTATCCTTATTTACTCAATCCTATGAAAATTTATCCTTGGAATTAATATTCAATTACGATTTCAAGGGAATAACTTTAAGCATAATGATAGGAAAGAAGGTCATACAAACACATTATTTTTTGCAATATTTTTCAATTTTTTTGAATGTTTTTGGATTTTTATTAATTAAAGAAAACAACAAAAAAATAGCTCTATGACTTAAATCCAACAAGAATAACACATAGGCTATAAAGAAAGCACACCATCACTCAACTCCGCACAAACCAATAGATTTCCTAAGGAATTCAAACCTAAGGGAATCTAAGGGTTTTGTGAGAATGTCTGCATATTGTTTCTCTGTTTGGACATACTCAATACACACAACATTTTGCTCAACTAAATCACGAATGAAGTGATGCCTAATGTCAATGTGTTTTGTGCGAGAATGTTGAACGGGATTTTTGGAAATATTGATAGCACTTGAATTATCACAATACACAGTCATAGTGCCTTGTTCAATCTCGTAATCATGCAACATCTGCTTCATCCACAGAAGTTGAGTACAACAACTGCCAGCTACTATGTACTCAGCTTCGGCAGTGGATAATGAAATTGAATTCTGCTTTTTGCTAAGCCAAGCAACTAAGCAGTTTCCAATATAGAAACACCCTCCGGAGGTGCTCTTCCTATCATCAGCATTTCTGGCCCAGTCGGCATCGGAATATCCCACTATTGTGGCATTGGTATCAAAAGAATACCAGAGGCCAAATGATAGAGTTCCACTTACATATCGAATGATACGCTTGACTGCAAGCAAGTGAGACTCTTTTGTGCTTGCTTGATAGCGGGCACATGCTCCAACACTAAAGGCAATGTCCGGTCTAGTAGTAGTTAGGTAGAGCAAACTACCAATCATGCTGCTGTAAGAAGTTTGATCAACATCCTTACCTGAAGTATCTTTACTAAGTTTTGTTGTAGAACTCATAGGAGTCTTAGCATGCTTAGCAGAACTCATACCAAATTTCTTCACCAGATTTTTAGCATATTTGATTTGAGATATTGAGATCCCAGAATCAAATTGCTTGATCTGAAGACCAAGGAAGAAACTCAGCTCACCTACCATGCTTATTTCAAATTCATTCTTCATTTGTTCAGTAAATGATTGAGCAAGTAAATCTAATGTGGAACCAAACACAATGTCATCAACATATATCTGGGCGATGACAATATCACCTTTCACATTTTTTATAAAAAGGGTTCTGTCTACTCCCCCTCTCGAAAATCCCTTTTCCAAGAGATAAGTAGTCAACCTCTCATACCAAGCTCTTGGAGCTTGCTTTAAACTATAGAGGGCCCTTTTTAATCGATAAAGTTGATCAAGGTGATGTGGATCTTCAAACCCTTTTGGTTGTTCCACATAGACTTCTTCCTGTGGAATGCCATTCAAAAAGGCAAACAACTTAAATTTCATATGGCAAGCCACAGCTAGAAGAATTCTGATTGATTCTAGCCTGGCTACAGGAGCAAAGGTCTCATCGAAGTCAATGCCTTCAATTTGGGTGTATCCTTGTGCAACTAACCTAGCCTTATTTCTTATGATAGTACCTTTTTCATCAGTTTTGTTCTTGAAAATCTATTTGGTACCTATCACATTTGTATAGTTAGGCCTAGGTACTAAATACCAAACATCATTCCTAGTAAACTAAAGTAACTCTTCTTGCATTGCATTGAGCCAATTATCATCTGCAAGGGCTTCAGCTACATTCTTGGGTTCAAAAGATGAAGTATAGCAAATGTAGCTAACTTCATTTTCAATTTGTTTCCTTGTTCTCACTCCACTTTCAAGATTACCAATTATATCTGTGGAGGTGTGAGGACTTATGACCCTTGGATGTGTGGGTATTAATGGAGATGATTGCTTAGTAATAAGTGGAGTTGAAGAAGTTTCAACATTTTCATTTCCAGCATTATCATCATCCTCAAGTTGCACATTTTCAACACCAGAGTCATCCACAACTACATTGATGGACTCCATAATTGTAGAGGTTCTCAAGTTATACACTCGATAAGCTCTATTGTTTGTGGAATATCCAAGAAATATCCCTTCATCACTCCGGGATTCAAATTTGCCCAGTTTCTCTCTATCCTTTAGGATATAGCATTTACTTCCGAATTCTCGAAAGTACTTGACACTAGGTTTCTTATTATTCCACAACTCATATGTGGTTTTCTTTGTTCCAGGCCTTAGAAAAACTCGATTAACTATATAACAAGCAGTGTTCACTGCTTCAGCCCAGAAATGAGAAGTTAGATTATTACTATGAAGCATAACTCTAGCCATCTCTTGGAGAACCCTGTTCTTTCTCTCCACAACACCATTCTGCTGACGTGTAATGGGTGCAAAAAATTCATGTTTGATACCCGACTCATCACAAAAGTCGTTGTACTTAGAGTTTTCAAACTCCTTTCCATGATCACTTCGAATTCGTGTGATTGGGCATCTTTTCTCATTTTGAATTTTCAAGCAAATACTTTTGAAATTTTCAAAAGCATCGGATTTCTCTCTTATAAATGCCACCCATGACATTCTTGAGAAATCATCAACCATGACTAGGATGTATCGCTTTCCACCTAGAATTTCAGATCTTGTAGGACCCATAAGATCCATATGAATTAATTCCAGTGGATATGAAGTAGCAATACTTAAAGTCTTCTTATGTGGGGTTCTAATTTGTTTACCAATCTGACATGGCCCACACATAGCAGTAGAAGGCTTTCCTAGTTTGGGCACACCTCTCACAAGTTCTTGCTTTGAAATTTTGCATAGGTCTTTGAAGTTCATGTGACCTAGCCTACGGTGCCGCAAATCAACTTCCTCAATTTTAGCCCTATTACAGACATTTGAGAAATTAGTACTAGGGATTAAGCCGTAGCAATTGTCAGTGGTTCTCAACCCTTCTAGAATACACTTACCTTTACCATTAATGACTAAGCATTTATTTTGGGTAAAGTGCACAGCATAGTTATCATCACATAGTTGACTTATACTAATCAAATTAGCTTTTAGTCCTTCAACAAACAAGGCATTTTTCAATTTTGGTATGCCTGGTGAATCGATGATACCCTTCCCTTTAACTAATGACTTGCTTCCATCGTCAAAAGTAACAGTCCCATCTGGACAATCCTCAAATTGAGTAAATAAGGACTTGTTACCTGTCATATGCCGAGAACACCCACTGTCAAAGTACCACATTTCTGTGTTTTGGGCTTTAAAGGCAGTATGAATGACAAGGCACTTAAGATCATCCTTTCTCACATACACAGTTCTTAAACTTTGTTTACACATTTGAATATTGTTCTGTGTAGTAGAGACCTTTTTCTTTTTAGACCTTCTAGACCTCTTCTGTTCTGTTCAGTTCTAGCATAATGATTTGTCACATTCTTTCCTCTTGAGCAATCATAAGGAGTTAATAGACCATTTTCATTTCTAGACATTTGAGCTATCCTATTGACATCTTCGCTCAAAATTCTAGATTTTTCAGCCAGAACTTGAACCTGCATTTTAAGATTCCCTTGACTTTTATTTTGGTTCCATGAACCATTTCGGGGAGCTCTTCTAAACGCATTACAGTTTGGTCGTATGTGACCTCTTACACCACAAAAGTGACATGTGGGTATGAATCTAGAAAAAGGAGGAGGATTTCTTCTAAAAGGAATTTGATTCCTCAAAGCATTCACCCTTGGAGCTGCATTTCTAGGCTTTACAACATTTGTATAAGCCTTAGTACTTGATGTGGAAGGTGCATTCACTTTGGGATCAGAATGTATTGGTTCAAACACAGCACTAGCCATTGTACCAACAGCTAAAGGACCAGCTGGTGTGTCAGCATGTCCTATCCCAGATCTATTAGAATTTGATCCATATTTTCTAACTAATTCATGTAGGCAGCTAGTATTTCCAAACATTCTTACTTCTTTTTCAAGAGTATAGACCTTCTGAATCAAGTTAGTCTTGTCTTTAAGGGTTATATGATGTTCTTTTTCAAGAAATTTCACATTATTAACAAGAGAATCTTTTAAAGATTCCAGCTCCACTAATTGAGTCCTTGACTCTTCAACTTCTTTCAAGGAAGTGTCTCTTTCAACTTCTAATCTTCTGACAACATTAGTCAATGAGACATTTTCTTCCAAAAGACATTTAACTTTTTCAGAAAAAGCTTCTTTCTCATTTTCAAGCTGACTAACTAGAGCATTCATCTCCTTTGCTTCTAGTTTACAAGTATCTCTTTCATTTTGAATGATTTTGAGTTTTTTGCTCAAAGAGATTTTTGCTTTAGTCAGTTTCAAACTTTCAGAATACAACTTATCATAAGTTGTTTTCAAATCTTCATCACTTTCAGAGTCAGTATGACTCTTCTCAGTGTCTCCACTTAACTCAGCGTGGCTACTTTCATCACTTCTATCCTTCTCATCAACTAACGAGGTAGTCTCAAGAATCCCAGAAAGGGACACAGTGAAAGCAGTATGATTATCAGTTTCTTCACTAGAAGAAGAACTGTCTGATTTTTCATTCTCGGAATCACTGTCATCCCAACAGGCATTCATCACCTTGCCCTTACTTTTCTTCTTGTTAGGACAGTTAGGTGAAATATGACCGAAGCCATGACATTCATAACATTGAACACCTTGGGGTTTCTTGTCGCCACTCTTGGAATTTTTCTTGATTTCCCAGGGCTTAGACTTTGACTTCTCAAAAGATTTTCCTCCCTGTTTGGGATTGAACCTCTTTTTCGTTCCAAAAAATTTTCAAAATTTTTTAACGAAGAGTGTCATTTCTTCCTCATCCATCTCTCCATCACTGTTATCGTCATCCAAAGTTTCCTTAATTGATTTCAAGGCTAAAGATTTGGTTTTCTTGGATGGTCTAAGATTAAGTTCATAAGTTTAGAGTGAACCAACTAATTCTTCAATCTTCAGAGAGTCAACATTTTTACTCTCTTCAATAGCAGTGAACTTGCGTTGAAATCTCTCAGGTAGAGATCTAAGGACTTTTCTAACTATCTTGGACTCAGTTAATCTTTCACCTAAGTTGAAACTAGCATTGACAATGTCACTAAGTCTTGCATAAAATTCATCAAATGTGTCATCGTCTTCCATTTTCAAATATTCAAATTTGGTGGTTAACATTTGGAGTTTTGAGATTTTAACAGTGGTCGTACCCTCATGGGTAATCTCTAGTATGTCCCATGCCTCCTTTGCTGTTTCACATGAAGAAATTCGTCTGAATTCCTCAGTTGTGACTGCAGTAAAGATAGCATTGAGTCCTTTAGTATTCCAACCACTTTTCTCAAGCTCTTCTTTGGTCCATTCATTAGAATAGTTGACGACAGTCAAATCACCTAGAGTTTTCACAGGCATAGTCCACCCATTTTGGATAGACATCCAAATTCTCTCGTCAATCGATTTGAGAAAAGCTCTCATACGGGCTTTCCAATATGCGTAATTATTCCCATCGAACAGTGGGGGACAAGAGACTGAACCGCCCTCTCTTAGAGTACTCATGATCACAGAGTAAGATATACAGGATCACAGTCAAGGGTTTAGTCTTAAAGGTGAACCTGGCTTTGATACCAATTGAAATTACTCTGATCAATGATCTCTATGACCTAGAGGGGGGTGAATAGGTCTATCTAAGAACTTCTAACCATTTTTTAATTTTTTATCTAATTAGATTAGAAATCAATGAACCATTCACACAAACAATCCACACAAATCAAACACAGCAGATTTTTACGTGGAAAACCCTTACGGGAAAAACCACGGGACCTCGTCCAGCAACAAACTTCACTATAAGAAGAATTCAAGTACAAGACAAGATCTTACCCAAACCGGACTCGACGTTCCTAGGTACAGAATCTTACTCTTGATTTCCACGAACCAGCAGGTTCGATCTCTGCTGTAGCAGCTTCGGTTCCTAACCGACCAAATCTTCTCAAGCTACTTCAATACCATGATCACACACGATCGATCTCCTTCCACGAAGGCTCCGGATCATACACCGGACACACACACGAAGTGTAGGGTTGTGAATCAATTTAGAAAGCTTCAAATCCTAGGGGGATCTCATACAGATCTGAGATCACACAATGCAAGATCCAACGAATAGATCTATACTTGCATTCTCTAGGATGATTGAAAAAGGAGGGATCACTAAAGATCTATGAAGAACAATGGAAAAAGCCCTAGAAGGGTTTCTCAGACCTCTACTCTTTCAAAAATAAACAAAGATACGAATTAGGTCTCCAAAAAGTTGGTTATATAGGGTTTAGAAAAGAGTCTAGAAAAAATAAAATTATGTTTACGTGGACCGATCGATCAGTGCTTATGACCGATCGCTCGGTCCAAAACCGATCGATCTCTACTTTCACCGAGAGATTGGTTAAAAATAGTCTCTCTGGAAAAATACCCCATACAAATTTTTTGACCAGTCGATAGCCACCGATCGCTCGGTAGGCCACCGATCGATCGGTCGCAACACCGAGCGATCGGTTGAGACAGAATTTCAGCCTAAACATTTTTCTTTTGTTTTTGTTTGATTCAAATTAGATCAAACCTCTTTGGCAGGCTTAAAACTATTCTCCTAGGTATGTTTAGAGTTATCCAAGTCAAATCCAACCTAGGTAGGGGTCTCTAAGTCCATTACCTGTCTAGATCCGGAGTAGAAGCTTTTTCTTCAATATCTTCAGTCTTCTTGAAACTTTAACTCTTCCGACAAGTTGAACAAGACACAACACTCAAGACCTATCTAAAGATCACGGAATTTGCCAACACCTATTTCTGGATTTACAAACAAAATAAAATTAATAGATCATAAGTTAAGCTCGGATACCACTAAAAAACATGAATGTAAAAATTTTTCAAAGCCCTATTTTAAATTCAAACTTGATTTTGATCTAATCAAAATCTTTCCAAGGGTCATCTTATGATCATATTAAATCAGGGTATGGGAAAACATAATTACAAAACTTCTCAAGCGTAAAGTCTCTTGTCGATTCGCACGAACCTTCTTTGAATCTCCAAAGCTTTACTCTAATGGAAGATAATGGCCCTTCTGATCAATGCTCTTTAATCTTTTTGAAATTTATCCAGATCAATGATCTCTACGACCTAGAGGGGGGGTGAATAGGTCTATCTAATAATTTCTAACCAATTTTAATTTTTCAATTAATATGTTTAGAAATCAATGAACAATTCACTCAGACAATCCACACAAATCAAACACAGAAGATTTTTACGTGGAAAACCCTAACGGGAAAAAACCACGGGACCTAGTCCAGCAATAAACTTCACTATGAAAAGATATCAAGTACAAGATAAGACCTTACCAAAACAGAAATGACGTTCCTAGGTATAGACTCTTACTCTTGATTTCCATGAACCAGCAGGTTCGATCTCCGCCGTAGCAGCTTCGGTTCCACACCGACCAAATCTTCTCAAGCTACTTCAAAACCACGATCACACACGATCGATCTCCTTCCACGAAGGCTCCGGATCAAACACCGGACACACACACAAAGTGTAGGGTTGTGAATCAATTTAGAAAGTTTCAAACCCTAGAGGGATCTCATACAGATCTGAGATCACACAATGCAAGATCAAAGGTTTAGATCTATACTTGCATTCTCTAGGATCAAAGAAATAGGAGGGATCAACAAAGATCTATTAAAAGCAATAAGAAAAACCCTAGAATAGTTTCTCAGACCTCTACTCTTTCAAAAATATCAAAGACACGAATTAGGTCTCCAAAAAGTTGTTTATATAGGGTTTAAAAAAAGAATCCAGAAAAATAAAAATTCCTTTTACGGGGACCGATCGATCGGTGCTCACTACCGATCATTCGGTCCAAATGCCCGATCGCTCGGTTATAAATCATCTCTCTGGAAAAATACCCCATACAAACTTTTTTTCCAGTCGATAGCCACCGATCGCTCGGTAGGCCACCGATCGATCGGTCTCAACACCGAGCGATCGGTTGAGACAGAATTGTTTTCAAACCATGATTCATTTCATTTTTATTTGATTCAAATGAGATCAAACAACTTTGTTAGGTTTAAAACTATCCTCCTAGGTATGTTTAGAGTTATCTAAGCCAAATCCAACCTAGGTAGGGGTCTCTAAGTCCATTCCTATCTAGATCCAGAGTAGGAGCTTTTTCTTCTCTTTCTTCAATCTTCTTTAAGCTTTAGCTCTTCTCTTCTGACAAGTTGAACATGACTCGACGACTCGACTCACATGACCTATCTAATGATTACGGAATTTGCCAACACCTATTTAGGGATTTACAATCTCCCCCTTTGGCAATTCCGGGACAAAACAAGACTAACTCATATACTAGGTTCAAATTTTCCCAATTGATTCAAAAATGGAAAATTGACCTTTACATGACTCAAAAATATAATTACAGGACTTTTGACATATTAGCTTGTCATGATTCACCAAACTTAGAACCTGTTTGCCTGCACATGCTAAATCAAAAACCTGTGAATCATGGGAAATAAAATATGGGATAAAATATTGGAAGAATGAAAATATGTATAACATAACATCCACAATTCCACAATACTATATCCATAACAGGTTAAGCATTCCGTAACATCATCCAAAACATTTATAACCTCATCCAACACATTAACACAATACACATGAATCATAACTCTCCCCCTTTTTGGCTCGAAATGCCAAAGGTGGACTAGAAAATTAATGCATAACCATCCAAATGAGATGAGATAGAAGATAATGAGTATAAACCATTCAAATGTATACATCCATAACAAGTCAATAATATCCAAGTAGGTTTGTACTAAGTACAACCAAGACAAAATACATCATAATGTCAAACTAAAACTATCACTCGACTAAGATAAACTCCAATCACGAACTATCCCTCCTGTTCATCATCAGAAGTGAGCTGGGACTCATAGTAAGCTCGAAAATCCCGAACATCTCTCTGTACTCCTAGCACGGCTGCATCGAGAGATCCAAGTCTACCACGAACCTCTGTAGTAAACTCCTCGTATGATGAAACATGAGTCCGGAGTTCCATCTGCATCTCTCGCATCATCCTCCCAAGATCATCCATAGTGGTCGGAGGAGGACGAGATGACCCAGCATCAACTTCTGCTCCCTCCTTTGTATCTCGAACTGAGGCATGTGAAAAACTCTGAGCTAGGGTCTTTTTGTTGATTGGACCCTTAGGAAATCGAGTAGGAACACCAGGAGGAGCGATAACTCCTTGAGAACGAAGAAGTTTAGTGATGAGTGAACCAAATGGTAGGGCTCCAACTGCTGTACTAGTTTGATGGGCTTAGATCATCAAGTCAATGATGTGAGCGGCAAGATCAATATCACGCCCACGTAGAAGACTAAACAAAAATCTAGCTTTATCTTCCCTAAGGTCCACAGTATGAACCTTTGGATGGATATTTGCACTCATAACTAGATTTACTAGTCTAGCATCCTTAGTGAGTTACGCCACTTCAATAAGAGACCCAACCCAAAACGTAGGAGTAACACTAAGAAAGGTAACAACATGTTCCATGGAGTCTTTATCCTCATCACTCTTATAATTATAAGGATAATATGCATTTGGAACTCGAGGACAGCCAAGGAATTTAGAAATCAAATCAGCATTTATGACAACAGATTGTTCTAATGCTCGAGATTTGAAGGACCATTTTTTCTGGTTGATTTCAGAAAAATTAGAGTAAAATTCTCTAACTAACTGGACAGAAGCAGGACCGGATAAGGTAAGTATACTTTCCCATTGACGATCTGAAATGAGTTTAGGAAGATAATAATCACCAAAATCAGCAATTTGAATGTCCCTTTCAACCATTACACCTTTCTTGCTAAAATACTCACTATAGAGTTGAGCAGCAGTAGGACTTATAAACTGGGATAACTGACTGGATTGGGAAGATGAAGCTTTACCTTTATTTTTCCGAGTTTTATCAGCCAAAGATTTTTGTCGATTCTCAGTTGTAGAATCTACCATTCTATGAATTGGCCTGTCCCCAATTGAAATACCATGCCCTATTGGAGTGAAAATAAAAGGCTCTTGGTTTTCCTCATCTTCAGGAGGGTCCTCTTGGTTGTTGAGGACCAACCTCCGACGTTTGGGAACGCCAGACATGAGATAAGAAGGATTAACGACAAAACGAAAGCCATGGAAGAAAACGCAAGAAAACGATGCCCTAGATGAGAAAATCAATCTAAATCCAAGAAAATGCACAAATCTTACCTTTTAGATGCTTGAGAAACCTTTAGAATCGAATGGAATGACCGTAGGAAAGATTTGGAGGAGAGGTAACCGAGAGATCGCTCTGGAGATCGGAGAACAAGTGAACAAAAAAAAAATGAGGGTTTTATAACTCTGTTCACGAAAGACCGATCGATCGGTCTTTAGCACTGAGCGATCGGTGGTCTGAAAAATTTTCAAAAATTTTACATTTATAACCATTTCTCCCCCTCAACCTATGGTTTGGTTTAAACTTATTGTTTACCTCAAAATGACCAATTGACCAAAAAATATGCAACAATTGATTTCATTAAAATCATAAATAATAATCACCCAAGAATTGATATATCAAGTATAGTCATAAACAAGGATTATGTAAACATTAATTGATTTTCACCGGTGATTAAATATGGTATTTGCATCAAATTCACAATCAGAGTCAAGAAACAATTAGAAGTAATGTGAGTATGAAATCAAAATTCATTACTTGACTCTTTGAATTGGTTTCCTTCCTTAATCTAGATTTTGACATTATGGCTCAAATGGAACTCTAAAATTTTCAAAAACTAGTTTTAAAACCAATAAACATCCATATTTATATGATGAGCAATTTTTACCCCAAATTTGACTAACAGATTTATTTCAGTTCTTTTTCAGTCAAATTGTACTCATTGTGAAAATTCTTTTAGAGTACACATATATAGTTTTTAGCACATTGGTGACTTTCACTCAAGTGAGAAGGTAGCTCTTTCTAATGACAGTGGGGGCTTTCACACTAGCAATCCATATAGATACCTACTGTTTGTCTAGGTAGCCATTACTCATTGTTTGCATTCACTAGTAGCTATCACACAAACTCACAGGTAGTCCTCTCCATGTCAATAATTTTTATAACTAGGGGGCTCACCTTATGGAATTTTTTATGACATTGGTTATACTAGATTTGATTAATCTAGGGAACCATATGGTATAATATCAGAACCTTTAATTAGGAACTAATACCATCTAAAGAATCAGTCAGAGTGCATGTGCAAAATAGAACATCTTTGTATGCTCAACTCTAACTGAGATTAGTTAGCCTGACCAAATTCAATCACAAGATCGAACCAACAATTGATGTAGAGCCCCAAAATTTCATTTCACCAAGAATGAATAGTGTGTGAATAGTGCCCAAATGTGGTTTTGTACACTTATGAGTCTTATGTTAATATATGTGTTTGGAATTATGGCGTATATGTTCCAATGGGTCTATATGTCCTTAGGGAATGTGTTGAAAGCATAAAAGAGTGTTGGAAGTGCATTGGGGAAGATTCGAGTGGTGTAAACAAGGTTTTTCAGCAAAACAGGGGTCGACCGATCGCTCGGTCATTACCTGCGATCGATCGGTCAACTACCGATCACTCGATAGCTGTCGTACGGTCAACTTTTTTGTATGGGGAAAAATTCCAGAGAGTGTGTTTTTGACCGATCTCTCGGTCATAACACCGATCGACCGGTAAGCCACCGATCGCTCGGTCCATACCACCGATCGATCGGTCATACGCAGATTTTCTTCATTAAGGGTGTTTAAGACTTTAACCATCACCCTTTGCCTATAAAAGGGCTGGGTTTGTGCCTTAGGGTTTCACAAACCCTTTGTGCATTGTTTTTGAGGGATTTGAAGAGGAGAAGGAGGAGAGGACCTTGGTGATCGTTCAAGCTTGTGGAAGATCAAGTTCTTCCTTTCCATTTGGTGTTTTCCAACCAAGAACTCACTGTTCTTCCTTGTTCCAGCCATTGGGAGTCAAACTCATTGATTTCTCCAAGGTAGATACACTCTACTACAATCTTGCAATCCTACTAGTTACTAATTATGATTCTTCTTATCTAGGCCCTATCTATATGTATTGATTTTATCTATGAAAAGGTGTGATTATATACTTGGATGAAGGTTACTATTATGATGCACTCTAAGTGTTTGATAAAATACCTCTAAGGGATTCTATGCTTAAATACGATGATTTCTCTTATTAAGTGCATATGCTCGCATGAACCGATGGTTTCCATGGATTTCTCAAAGTACAAACAAAGATTTTTCACGAAAAGACGAATAATGAATGATTCTAAGTAACTCTATGATTTCTCTAAGATCGTTTCACAAGCTCTAAGGATCATACCATGCTCACAAGGAAACTCTATGATAATGCTCTAAGATCGTCTCACAAGCTCCATGGATCACAATGAAATGCTCTAAGATCTCTAAGGTTATGCTCTATGGAAATGCTCTAAGGTTATTGCTCTATGCTCTATGTCTCTACGGATCATAATGACTCTCAGTAACTCCATGAACTCACAAGAACTCATAAGGCTATGATTATTGATTGACTCACACGGTTACAGTTTTGGTTTCGAATATTATCTCACATACGTTTTCACGGTTTCCATGCTTTAAGGAATTTACAGATTTCATTCTCCATGTCTTGTATGCTCCATGCCTAACCGCTTTATCGTTATTAGTTTGTATACACTGAGTATTCCATGCTCAGTCGATATTGTTATGATCGGCAGGTGCTCGGGTTCCATTCGATTTGTATAGCGAAGAACCTTGGGTCGAGGAAGAGTACCGTGACCCGGAGCCTTCCATGGATCACTCTCATGACGATGGTGCTTTAGATAGGAGTGGTGACTTCGATTTCTGTTGATCGATCGACTTAGAACTTGTGTCATTTTGTTATGTGAGTGTGGGGTTTGTCCACTCCACTTTTGGGTTTCTCACACATGTATACTTGTTGGTTCTTACTTGAGCCAAGTTATAGGAGTATTCATTTTGCTTCCGCTATGTTTAGTATTTTATTTTCCGTTGTGCATTGTATTTCGTTTCCGCTATGTATATTCAGGTACTCTGACAGGTTTCCACGTGTGCCTTATGTATCATACTGGAGGTATGATATGGCGGTCACGAGTCAAAGTATCCTTAACTCCTAGGGGGTATTTTGGGTCGCGACAATTGAACTATCCTATATTACTCAATCCTATGAAATATTTATCCCTGGATTATATGTTCAAATATGATTTCAAGGAAATAACATTAAGCAAAATGATAGGACAAATAAGGTCATACAAACACATTATTTTTTTTTTTTTCAATTTTTTGAATGTTTTTGGATTTTTATTACTTAAAGAAAATAACAAAAAAAATAGCTCTATGACATAAATAGAACATGAAGAACACATAGGCTATGAAACAAGTATATCTTTACTCAACTCCGCACAAACCTATGGATTTCCTAAGGAGTTCAAACCTAAGGGAATCTAAGGATTTTGTTAGAATGTCAGCAAATTGATTCTCTGTTTGGACATACTCTATAGACACAATCTTTTGCTCAACAAGATCACGGATGAAGTGATGTCTTATGTAACGCCCCGAAATACCCCCTAGGAGTTTAGGGATATTTTAGGTGTCACACTGCGTACCTATCAACCCCTTCTGTAATGCACAAGATAAAATACAATACTAACAACGATAATCAGAGCGCGGAAGCTATCATATATGCGGAAGCGTAAACAAATTTTTCTTTTTCTTTATAATGATCCAAAATGTAGTATTCCAAGTTAACATAATTACAAGACAAGTCTAAGTCTAAGGTGGACAGGCCCACCTATCAAAATATCAAAATACATAAGACCCGCTCATACTCTCCCCTCAACAGTAGTCGAGGTATGGCCACGCATCGAGGTCTCGGTCCGCCTGAGACTGTAATGGAATAGCCGGCTCTCTCTCCTCTATATACTCTTCCTCGACCCAAGGCTCCGGGTCGAGGGCTCCCTCAGTACCTGCCGACATGAAAGTACGGCTGAGCATGGAATACTCAGCGAGTACAAGCTACTAGCAGACCATAACAATAATAAAACACACAATAGTAATATCATACAAGCAGTAATAGAAAACATCACAAAGAAACAGTATAGGGCATAACACAATACAAGCCTCCTGACGTGCGTACATGAATGCGAAAACGCCGATAAAACTCATGCTTGAAAACCCCTGTCATGTCCCGATATGCCTCATATAAATCATGTATGCGTGCATGCATGAATGCATGATCATCATCTTGTAAACCTCCATCTTGTAAACCTCCATCTTGTAACTTGCGAGCCAGAGGCTAGCACCCGAATCTCCCTGGGCTGCCAACCTCCTTGATATGCAATGCACTTGTGAGCCAGAGGCTAGCACCCGAATGTCCCTGGGCTACCAACCTCCTTGTTATGCAATGCACTTGTGAGCCAGAGGCTAGCACCCGAATGTCCTTGGGCTACCAACCTCCTTGTTATGCAATGCACTTGTGAGCCAGAGGCTAGCACCCGAATGTCCTTGGGCTACCAACCTCCTTGTTATGCAATGCACTTGTGAGCCAGAGGCTAGCACCCGAATCTCCCTGGGCTACCAACCTCCTTGTTATGCAATGCACTTGTGAGCCAGAGGCTAGCACCCGAATGTCCCTGGGCTACCAACCTCCTTGACATGCAATATTTTCTCGTTGTTTATTATATGCACATGCTCTTGAAATCACGGTTCATGCTATCATGCGTGCTCGTGTACGTGTCCATAGTGACAATCATGATATGAACATAGGTAACATAAGTAGTTTGCATAACATTTGATCAATTTATCATTTATAAGAACGCATGCATAAAACCCATTTCTATATTCTTCATTGAGATCATTTATTCATAGTTTAGGTATTTTGTCAAACACTTTCATACATTATTCTTTCATAGTTTATCTCCTTCTTTTAAATGCATATTTTCCATTCAATCACACAATGGTAAGTTTGTTATTTGTACTATGCCCATCCTCCATTTTCCAATCCACAACCCACACATCATACATCACACATTCGGCATCCAATCACCGTGTCCAACCTCCATCCAAGCATCCTTACCCTTTCTTTATCTTGTTTATATTTATTATAGATGACACATTTTGCAAGGAATAAAACATACTAACAAGAATCATATTTCATAAGGAAAAACCTAGATTTATTGCTAGGGTAAGTTAGTAGGGTGTACTAACCTTAGATCAAGGCTTGATCTTGAAGAAACCTTGAAATAGAAGCTCTATTTGGAAGAAGAACACCTTTGCTTGAAGGAGATTCAAGTTAGGGAAGAAACCCCTTTCAAAAACGTGCTTGGGTTACTGCCCTAACTTGGAGAATGGTTCACACACGAGCTTGAGCCTCGATTTTGAAGCAACTCGAGTTGGGGTGAGCTATAGTTCTTAAACCCCCTTTGATTCCCTTCTCAAAACCAAACCCTAGGTTAGAGCTTTCTTCTTCTCACTCTCTAGCTCTCAAAATGTCTAAGGGTTGTGAATGAGGGCTCAAAGGGTCGAGCAAACCCTTATGGGTAAGGGTTTAACGCCCAAAAGATGAAAAAGCCCTTACTGAAATCTCTGCAAAAACGCGAAGACCGAGCGATCGGTGTTCATGACCGATCGATCGGTTGCCTACCGAGCGATCGGTGTTTATGACCGATCGATCGGTCAAAAACTCACTCTCTGGAAAATTTCCCCATACAAAATTTCTGACCGTGCGATAGCTACCGATCGATCGGTTATGGACCGATCAATCGCTGACTGGACCGAGCGATCGGTCTTCTGTATGTCTGGACTGTTTTGACCATATCTTTTGACTCGCTTGTCGGATTTCGACGATTCAACTTGCGTTGGATCCGTCTTTCGAAAACGAACATTTCTGACATTTCAGAATTTCCGATTTCTCCCTTATTTATTAATTAGACTACAAAAACGGCCAATTAGCTACGAAGGTGCTATTCATTAATAATGAAAAAGTTCGGGGTGCTACATCTTATGTCTATGTGTTTTGTGCGAGAATGTTGAACGAGATTTTTGGAAATATTGATAGCAGTTGAATTATCACAGTACACAGTCATAGTGCTCTGTTCAATCCCGTAATCATTCAACATCTGCTTCATCCACAGAAGTTGAGTGCAACAACTGCTAGCTGCTATGTACTCAACTTCTACAGTGGACAACGAAATTGAATTTTGCTTTTTGCTAAGTCAAGCAACTAAGCAGTTTCCAATATAGAAACATCCTCCAGAGGTGCTTTTCCTATCATCAGCATTTCCGGCCCAATCGGCATCGGAATATCCAACTGTTGTGGCATTTGTATCAAAAGAATACAAGAGGCCAAATGATAGAGTTTCACTCACATATCGAATGATACGCTTAACTGCAAGCAAGTGAGACTCTTTTGGGCTCGCTTGATAGCGGGCACATGCACCAACACTAAAGGCTATGTCAGGTCTAGTAGCAGTTAGGTAGAGTAAACTACCAATCATGCTTCTATAAGAAGTTTGATCAACATCTTTGCCTGTAGCATCTTTACTAAGTTTTGTAGTAGAACTCATAGGAGTTCTTACATGCTTAGCAGAGCTCATGCCAAATTTCTTCACTAGATTTTTAGCATATTTGATTTGAGATACTGAGATCCCATAATCCAATTGCTTGATCTGAAGACCAAGGAAGAAACTTAGCTCACCAACCATGGTCATTTCAAATTAATTTTTCATTTGTTCAGCAAATGAACGAGCATGTAAGTCTAATGTGGAACCAAACACTATGTCATCAACATATATCTGGGCGATGACAATATCACCTTTCACATTTTTATGAAAAGGGTTCTATCTACTCCCCCTCTCGAAAATCCGTTTTCCAAGAGATAAGTAGTCAGCCTCTCATACCAAGCTCTTGGAGCTTGCTTTAAACCATAGAGGGCCCTTTTTAGCCGATAGACTTGATCAAGGTGATGTGGATCTTCAAACCCTTTTGGTTGTTCCACATAGACTTCCTCATGTAGAATGCCATTCAGAAAGGCACTCTTAACATCCATTTGAAAAAGTTTGAATTTCATATGGCAAGCCACAGCTAGAAGAATTCTTATTGATTCTAGCCTGGCTACAGGAGCAAACGTTTCATCGAAGTCAATACCTTCAATTTGGGTGTATCCTTGTGCAACTAACCTAGCCTTATTTCTTATGATAGTACATTTTTCATCAGATTTGTTCTTGAAAATCCATTTGGTACCTATCACATTTGTATTGTTAGGCCTAGGTACTAAATACCAAACATCATTCCTAGTAAACTGAAGTAACTCTTCTTGCATTGCATTTATCCAATTATCATCTGCAAGAGCTTCAGCTACATTCTTGGGTTCAAAAGATGAAGTATAGCAAATATAGCTAACTTCATTTTCAATTTGTTTCTTCGTTCTCACTCCACTTTCAACATCACAAATTATATCAGTGGGGGTGTGAGGACTCATGACCCTAGGATGTGTAGGTTTTGATGGAGATGTTTGCTTATTAATAAGTGGAGTTGAAACAGTTTCAACATTTTCATTTTCAGCACTTTCATCATCCTCAAGTTGCACATTTTCAACACCGGAGTCATCCACAACTACATTTATGGACTCCATAATTGTAGAGGTTCTCAAGTTGTAAACTCGATAAGCTCTACTGTTGGTGGAATATCCAAGAAATATCCCTTCATCACTCCGGGATTCAAATTTGCCCAGTTGCTCTCTATCCTTAAGGATATAGCATTTACTTCCGAATTCTCGAAAGTACTTGACACTAGGTTTCTTGTTATTCCACAACTCATATGGGGTTTTCCTTGTTCCAGGTCTTACAAAAACTCTATTAACTATATAGCAAGCAGTGTTAACTGCCTCAGCCCAGAAATGAGAAGCTAGATTGTTGCTATGAAACATAACTCTAGCCATCTCTTGGAGAACCCTGTTCTTCCTCTCTACTACACCATTCTGCTGAGGTGTAATAGGTGCAGAAAATTCATGTTTGATACCCGACTCATCACAAAAGTCGTTGTACTTAGAGTTTTCAAACTCCTTTCCATGATCACTTCGAATTCGAGTGATTGGACATCTTTTCTCATTTTGAATTTTCAGGCAAATACTTTTGAAATTGTCAAAAGCATCGGATTTCTCCCTTATAAATGCCACCCATGACATTCTTGAGAAATCATCAACCATGACTAGGATGTATCGCTTTCCACCTAGACTTTCAGTTCTTGTAGGACCCATAAGATCCATATGAATTAATTCCAGTGGATATGAAGTAGCAATACTTGAAGTCTTCTTATGTGGGGTTCTAATTTGTTTACCAATTTGGTATGGCCCACACACAGCAGTAGAAGGCTTTCCTAGTTTGGGAACACCTCTCACAAGCTCTTGCTTAGAGATTTTACATAGGTCTTTGAAGTTCATCTGACCTAGTCTTCGGTGCCACAAATCAACCTCCTCAATTTTAGTCTTATAACAGACATTTGAGGGATTAGAACTGGGAGTTAAGCCGTAGCAATTGTCAGTGGTTCTCAATCCTTCTAGAACACACTTACCTTTACCATTAATGACTAAGCATTTATTTTGGGTAAAGTGCACAGCATGGTTATCATCACATAGTTGACTTATGCTAATTAAATTAGTTTTCAGTCCTTCAACAAACAAGGCATCTTTCAATTTAGGTATGCCTGGTGAATCGATGATACCCTTTCCTTTGACTAAAGACTTGCTCCCATCACCAAAAGTAACAGTCCCATCTGGACAGTCCTCAAATTGAATAAATAAGGACTTGTTACCTGTCATATGCCGAGAACACCCACTGTCGAAGTAGCACATTTCTGTGTTTTGGGCTTACAAGGCAGTATGAATGACAAAGCACTTAAGGTCTTCCTTTCTTACATACACAGTCTTTAAACTTTGTTTAGATCTTTGATCATTAATCTATGTAGTAGAGACCTTTTTCCTTTTTGTCCTCCTTGACCTTTTTCTTTTTTGTTCAGTTCTAGCTTTTTGATAAGTCAAATTGTTTCCTCTTGAATAATCATTTGGAATAAATTGACCAGTTCTTGTCCTAGAGATTTGAGCAATTCTATTAACATCATCGCTCAACATTCTAGACTTTTCAGTTAGAACCTGAATCTGCCTTTGAAGAGTCCCTTGACTTTGATTTTGGTTCAATGAACCATTTCGGGGAGCTCTCCTAAAAGCATTACAATTAGGTCGAATGTGACCTCTCACACCACAAAAGTGACATGTGGGTCTGAATCTTGGGAGAGGAGGAGGATTTCTTTTAACAGGAATTTGATTCCTCAAAGCATTCACTCTAGGAGCTGCATTTCTAGGCTTTACAAAATTTGTATAAGCCTTAGTACTTGATGTAGAAGGTAGATTCACTTTAGGATCAGAATGTATTGGCTCAAACACTGCACTAGCCATTGTACCAACAGCTAAAGGACCAGCTGGTGTGTCAGCATGTCCTATCCCAGATCTACTTGAATTTGATCCATACTTTCTAACTAATTCATCTAAGCAGCTAGTGTTACTAAACATTCTTACTTCTTTTTCAAGAGTATAGACCTTCTGAATCAAGTCAGTCTTGTCTTTAAGGGTAATTTGATGCTATTTTTCAAGAAATTTCACCTTATCAACAAGAGAGTCTTTAAAAGTTTCCAGCTCCATTTGCAGAGTTCTTAACTCTTCAATTTCTTTCATGGAAGTGTCTCTTTCAAATTCTAATTTTCTGACCACATTAGTGAATGAGACATTCTCTTCCAAAAGATATTGGACTTTTATAACAAATGCTTCTTTTTCATTTTCCAACTGACTAACTAGAGCACTCTTCTCTTCTGCTACTAGTTTACAAATATCTCTTTCATTTTGAATGATTTTGAGTTTTTTGCTCAAGGAGATTTTTGTTTTAGTCAGCTTCAAACTTTCAGCATACAACTTATCATAAGTTGTTTTCAAATCTTCATCACTTTCAGAGTCAGTTTGACTCTTCTGTATGTCATCACTAGACTCAGTATGAACACTCTCATCACTTCTATCTTTTTCATCAACCGCAGAGGTAGTCTCAAGAATCCCAGAAAGGGAAACAGTGAAAGCCGTATGATTTCCAGTATCTTCACTTGAAGAGGAACTGTCCGATTCTTCATTCTCGGAATCACTGTCATCCCAACAGGCATTCATCACCTTGCCCTTACTCTTCTTCTTGTTAGGACAGTTAGGTGAAATATAACCGAAGCCATGGCATTCATAACATTGAACACCTTGGGATTTCTTGTCGCCACTCTTGGAATTTTTCTTGTTTTCCCAGGGCTTAGATTTTGACTTCTCAAAAGATTTTCCTCCCTATTTGGGATTAAACATCTTTTTCGTTCTAAAAAATTTTCGAAATTTTTTAACGAAGAGAGCCATTTCTTCCTTATTCATATCTCCATCACTGTCATCCTCATCCAAAGTTTCCTTGATGGATTTCAAGGCTAAAGATTTGTTCTTCTTGGATGGACGGCGATTGAGTTCATAGGTTTGGAGTGAACCAACCAATTCCTCAATCTTCAGAGAGTCAACATTTTTACTCTCTTCGATTGCAGTGACTTTGGGTTGAAATCTCTCTGGGAGAGATCTAAGGACTTTTCTAACTATTTTGGACTCAGATATTTTCTCACCTAAATTGAAACTAGCGTTGACAATGTCACTAAGTTTTGCATAGAATTCATCAAAAGTGTCATTGTCTTCCATGTTTAAATGTTCAAATTTGGTGGTTCACATTTGGAGTTTTGATATTTTAACAGTGGTAGTACCCTCATGGGTAATTTCAAGAATGTCCCAAGCCTCCTTTGCTGTTTCACATGAAGAAATTCGTCTGAATTCCTCAGCAGTGACTGCAGTAAAGATAGCATTGAGACCTTTAGTGTTCCATCCACTTGACTCAAGCTCTTCTCTGGTCCATTCATCATAATATTTGACGACAGTCAAATCACCTACAGTTTTTATGGGCGAAGTCCACCCATTCTGTATAGACATCCAAATTCTCTCGTCAATAGATTTGAGAAAGGCTCTCATTCTAGCTTTCCAATAAGCATAATTATTTCCATCAAAAAGTGGGGGACGAGAGACGGATCCTCCTTCTCTTAGAGTACTCATGATCACGGATAATACAGGATCACACTTAAGGGATTAGCGTTATCAGTGAACTTGCTCTGATACCAATTGAAATTTATCCAGATCAATGATCTCTACGACCTAGAGGGGGGGTGAATAGGTCTATCTAATAATTTCTAACCAATTTTATTTTTTCAATTAATATGTTTAGAAATCAATGAACAATTCACTCAGACAATCCACACAAATCAAACACAGAAGATTTTTACGTGGAAAACCCTAACGGGAAAAAACCACGGGACCTAGTCCAGCAATAAACTTCACTATGAAAAGATATCAAGTACAAGATAAGACCTTACCAAAACAGAAACGATGTTCCTAGGTATAGACTCTTACTCTTGATTTCCATGAACCAGCAGGTTCGATTTCCGCCGTAGCAGCTTCGGTTCCACACCGACCAAATCTTCTCAAGCTACTTCAAAACCACGATCACACACGATCGATCTCCTTCCACGAAGGCTCCGGATCAAACACCGGACACACACACAAAGTGTAGGGTTGTGAATCAATTTAGAAAGTTTCAAACCCTAGAGGGATCTCATACAGATCTGAGATCACACAATGCAAGATCAAAGGTTTAGATCTATACTTGTATTCTCTAGGATCAAAGAAAGAGGAGGGATCAACAAAGATCTATTAAAAGCAATAAGAAAAACCCTAGAATAGTTTCTCAGACCTCTACTCTTTCAAAAATATCAAAGACACGAATTAGGTCTCCAAAAAGTTGTTTATATAGGGTTTAAAAAAAGAATCCAGAAAAATAAAAATTCCTTTTACGGGGACCGATCGCTCGGTCCAAATGCCCGATCGCTCGGTTATAAATCATCTCTCTGGAAAAATACCCCATACAAACTTTTTGTCCAGTCGATAGCCATCGATCGCTCGGTAGGCCACCGATCGATCGGTCTCAACACCGAGCGATCGGTTGAGACAGAATTGTTTTCAAACCATGATTCATTTCATTTTTATTTGATTCAAATGAGATCAAACAACTTTGTTAGGTTTAAAACTATCCTCCTAGGTATGTTTAGAGTTATCTAAGCCAAATCCAACCTAGGTAGGGGTCTCTAAGTCCATTACCTATCTAGATCCAGAGTAGGAGCTTTTTCTTCTCTTTCTTCAATCTTCTTTAAGCTTTAGCTCTTCTCTTCTGACAAGTTGAATATGACTCGACGACTCAACTCACATGACCTATCTAATGATCACGGAATTTGCCAACACCTATTTAGGGATTTACACTTTTTTTTTTTTTTTTGATCCAAGAACCTTTCTTGATCAAACAATATTCAATCTTGATCTTCAATGAACCAATCTTGGCCTTCAAGGAATTGATATTAATCATAATCAATTATCAAAACACAAGAGAGAAGGGGAGAATAGGTGTGGCCGTACACCCCTAAAGAAGTAGGAGTGGGCGTCCAACAAGGAAGAGAGAGAAAATGTGGGAGAAAGAGAGAGGAGATCTCTTGTGTGGATTTTCCACTATGGAGGTCCTTATATAGAATCCTCATCAAGCTAACTTGTAGCTCAAGTCAAACTCCTCTTTCTAAATTCTAATCTAACTAGAATTCCCTTTTCTATTATGATTATAATTCCTCCTAATCCAATTAGAAGTATTTAATCAAAAATAGAAAGTTTCCTAATCCAATTAGGATTCCTCAAAGATAAGTCCTAATCTAATTAGGATTTATCATAAATAAAAACTAACCTTATCCATTAGTAAGAAACTAATTTTATCCTTATCTATTAGGATAAGGTCAACCTTAAAGTGGGCGTCCCACCCAAGGTGGGCCCCACTATCTCACACCCCCTATAGAGTTCTAAACTCTATTGATATCATCTTTTGATCTTTATCAAAATCCCATATGGGTCCTACCTATTTGGTTAATCACATCTTATGTGATTTCACCTATAAGAGCTTCACTATACCATATAGTGAATTACATGGAGAAATTAATTAATTTAATTATAAATTAAATTAAAAGCCTTGAGAAGGTCCCAGTGTGTGGGATCTAAAGGGATATCCTATTTTCAGTTGTGGGACCAAGTACTTCACCTTTTTGGTTGAAGCATTATTGCTAAGAAATACTTTCCTAAAATACCATTAGGAACATAGAATTTTATCTATGTCCCTGGACTTCCACTAATCACAATAATGTTCATTAACACAATGTGACTAACCTCTAGAAATTAGGAAATTGCTTGTAAGTACTACCTCACAATATATTTACAAATAAATCCTTCCGCAATCCGATATCACTTGTAAGCTTCCGGGATTGGAACATGTCCACTGTCTAGTCCCTAGCTTATGAATAGACCTCTTTCTCATGAATACTTTTTTATTGAATTGAACTTCCAAAACACTTTTAAAGAAAGATTAGAAAAGAACTGACATATATATATATATTTATATATATACTTTTCCATATTGAATATATCAACTACGATAAAAACCATTTTACCGAAAAGCACTAGTACTGTATTTAACGGTTCAGTTCAACAAGTATCACCTTGATATCATTATCACCAATTAAGGAGTTGTGGATTCCTTATTGAGTGTTTACACACTTCTCCAAACATTGTGTACATGACCCAACGTACCCAGAGTTAGTCTTGTGAATTGGACATTGCTGATTGGCACATCAAAGCCATATAGACAGATATTTGAAAAGATGTTAACCTCTCAAGTCTAAGGATAATTTTTCGAATAGATTTAACCCTAATACAATCTAATAGTCTATTCCATAGGGTATCCACTAGTGACCCCATTTAGTATTATGTACTCGCTACATATACTCACATGTTAATCAAGAGTCAACACTCTCTGTGAATGAGATTCATCACACTATCTTATAGAACTACACATGTGCAAGCCATGATGAAGTATGGTGCCCAACTAGTACTCTAGAGGCTTCGAACAATATTAGGTTTATAAGGAATTGGAATATCATATCTCCTCGTAACTTTTGCATGATTTTCCTACAATGTTACCTATGGAACTTTATGTCATCATGAAATGAGACATTAATTATTATAAATATGCTTTATAGTTGGTTGTGTGAATATGATGCTTGTCTAATCAACATATAAAAGTCTTTTATTGGCTTTCAAGGGCATATATGTTGAATAGAAAGGTCAATTAATTTAGTTAAAATATCAGTGAGAGAAAGTGTCAAGGCATCGGGTTTCCTCCCCTTAATGATGCAATGTCAATTTGATTATCCAAGGTATAACTTAGTTGAGGGTTTCACATCCTAAACCCTCAACCGGAAGATTTAGAATTTATGGTTATAATAAAAAGGTAAAATCAATTTACAATCAATTATTTAAAACAAGTTTTAACCTAAACCCGCACTTTATCGGAGAAACTCGTGGACGACGATATACCCCGAGGCAATACCGTAACAAAGAATAATATCCGCTAAGATGAAGGTTCTTTGTTTGAGAAATCAAGAACTATTACTTAACTACGAGAAAAACTTGATTGAACTCGTGAAAATGTTTAAATCCAAGAGATTCAATTGAAAGAGAGATAAAAAAAGAGAAACAATTAATATAGAAATCGTAAACGTTAAAAACACTAATTGGATTAAATCAAACTAACATCACCTCATTAAGAGAATTCCACCTTAGCCAAGGCTAGGGATTTAGCAATCCATACAGAGAAAAAACTAAAACAGTACTAAGAAAAGAGAGGAGAAGACTGGATTAGAGGCTCTAATAGCACCCCTCTCTAGGTTTCAATAGAATAAAGGATAGAAGAAAAATGAAACTAAGCAAAAGGGAAACTTCTAATTACAAAATCCAACCAACATAATACTTTCCCTCAACTTGACGAAGTGTTTTGACTCCCTAAACATCCGAATTAGGAGATCTTCGTGAATACAATTTTTTTCCCTTTGAATCTTCTTTCCAAAACATCTGACCTTGCCTTAATTCGATTTTTGAGTCAAATGTTAAGAGAAAATTAGTAAGTACTGCCCAGATTAGGTGGGAATCCGGGAAATCCTCCTTATTTGAGAATTGGTTGCTAAATAATAGCACTCCTCTAGCCATCAACGAAATTTCTTGCTTTTGTTGTATATTTAATTGACTTCCATTAAGCTCCTTACTTGAATTCCAAAATCTGCCCAAAATAGAGAGTTTTCGTGACCAAAATAGGCAGTCTCATTTTTCTAAAATAGAAACATCAATATAGCACATTTCTTCTTTCTAATTCAAAGAGTTTAATCATTTTTATACCAAAATCCCATTCATCCATATCTTGCTAAGATTTTCCATCCATGTGTGAGAGAATCTTTCTATACTTGGTCTTGGGCTTTGGTTTCGGCTTTGGGCTTTCACTCTTTGACTTGAGATTTGGCTTCTTGGACTTGAGCTTTATTTCTTGATTTCCATGAAACTTCTTTACTTCAATTCCCTGCATAAAATAGCATAAAAATGCTTAGAATTCATAATCTATAAATGAGGAAACAAATTTAAAATATAGACTTTAAATCCTTGATTCAGACTAGAAAGAGCATTAAAGGGTTACAAAATAACAAGTTTTGAGTGTACTTTTGCACACTCATCACTGTCACTAATGGTCCATCTTCAATAAGGAATTTGATACTTACAAAAATTTTTATTATTAAAATAATCTATAGAGATGGAATATTTTCCATCACTAATAGGGATTATTTAATAGTGACAAACATATTCCTTCACTAACGCTATTAGCAACGAAAGTGATTTATAGTGACGGAATATGTCCGTCACTATTGATATTGAGATTATTAATGATGGAAATAGTTCCATCACTATTGGATAGATATTATTAGTGATGGAAATATTTCTATCACTATAAATCTTAAATTAAAGGGGCAAATCAGAACCCTCGAAAACTTATCTTCCCCTAATTTGACGCTGGTTCTCGCTCTCCTCGCCTCCAACCACCTTCTGACCACCATGGTAAGCCTCTTTCCCTTTTAGATCTCTCTCTCTCTCTCGTTCGCTCTCTCTATGTCTATCTCTCGAGCTCTCTCTCTCTCTTGCGCTGTCTCTCTCACTCGCTCTCTATTGTGCTCTCTCTCACTCTTGCTCTGGCTCTCGCTCTCTCTGTCTCGCCCCAAAATCCCATCTTGGTCAAATAGGACTTTTGGATTCATGATCACACTGCATTCCATATCCATAACCATGCATAGAAGGCATACTAAATGTGGAACTGAAAATTTCTTCATTAACATAATTACCGAAATAAGAATAACATCAAAATCTGATGATATAATGACCAATCTAACCATAATAATCTGATCACCCATTATGATCTCAAATACAAGATTTAAAACCTAAGTAACATCTTTTATTGTCTTATTACATTCCTTTCAACTAAATTAACAAAAACTATCTAAAGATCAATAGAACGGATAATAATCCAGGTTGATCTCCTCCTCGAGATAATCATCCTCTTGTTATTCTTGATACTCTTCTATAATCCAGGGTCCTGGAGCACATATATTGAACCTTCTTGAAACTACTGACATAAAGGTACAACTAAGCAAACGAAAGCTCAGTGAATGTAAAGTATTAATAACAATATAACTATCATGCAGTTCCATACATATTTATACTTTACATAATCAAAATACGAAAACATAAGAGCAAAATCCATACCATCATTGTGATGCCCCGAACCCGCGCCTTAGGGAATTATGTTCTAAGACGCGTGCCCGTTCGTCATTATCACATAGTGGAAGACTTATGCCCATCAAAAGTTCGGTAAATTTTAAACTTTTTCTCAAGAGCTTAAAGCAATTATAATTGGTCATCACAATAACCATCAAATCAAAACAAATACTTGTATTAAGTACCATTAAGCCTTTTACAGAAAAAAAAAAGGCATCTATCATACGCCAAATATAGTCTTTTACGATTTCCCCAAAATGTTCTACTAAGTCCAAAGTCAACGAACTACGGCGTCTTGATCTGTTGACATGAGATGTCAATGAGTTATGAGGCTCAGCAAAATTCTCAATCCTTCTAACTATATTTCATGCATCATTGATAACAGTAACATAAGGGAATTAGCTGTTCAAATTATATTACCCAAAGTAGCATATACAAGAGCATAATAAGGCAACAATAATATCAAGAAACATAACCGCATAAATTCTAGATTATCAATTCATACAAGTTTCATTCATATGGCAACCCATGGTCATTCAAGAGCGGGCCTTAGTCCATTTACGACCGTACCCTGAGTCATTCAGACTCAATACAACCCTAGACCTATAGACCCAATACAATTGTAAATCTGTACACTCACTATATACCTCGGGTCTTCATCCGCTATAACTAATTGTCCTAAATTAAGTCGACTTCAACACATTTACTATGTGGTCACCGTCTCTCCTGATCATCAATCACGGAGGCACCCCAGTAATCCTACTTATCGCATCTCCTGGCTACAGCAATGGAGGCACCCCGGGCCTTACTGGACACCGTCTTTCCTGACTTACAGCCAACTGGAGGAACCTTGATAGCACTGTTACCGTCTCTCTTGACCTAACCAACTGGAGGTACTCTGGCTATACACCATAACATGTTAAGTCACTTAACTGACAGCACTGGGACACCGACATCTCCTGACCTAACCACTGTATGAACCCTAGTTATACACCGTCTCTTTGGACAAGCAACCGGAGGCACCATGGCTCCCAAAACTCATGCCATAGCCTTTGAATTTGTATTTTTAGCTCATGTTAACAGAAATCCATCTCCACAAGACTTCTAACATAAATCAAACATCTATTTTTGTTTACAAAACTAAATACATGATCTAAGTTCATAGTATCTAACTAAATCATCATTCATTTTTTTTCCAAAGTCTAGAAAATCCTCTCAACTCTATTTTGAAATAGTCAACTACTACAATAATCCAAACTTGAGGATGTAAAAACAAAAGCACAAATACATTTGTTGATTTGATGGAAGTGTTGGACAAGTCCATGCTCACATTTTAATAAAAAAAATCTAATCAGTACAACAATAAAGAATCCTTCTGTTTCATCGTTATATTCTAATTCAACGTCGTCATCACTAATTCGGTAGAAGGAGCTTGTTGTTGTAGCACTTCGTGAGGCGCATCAATAGTTGTGCCGGTAATTCCTAATCTCACCCAATCTACACCTCCGTCATCGTCATGTTCAGTGTCATCTAATTGTTGGTCGCCGAAAGCCTCGTTCTCCTTGAATGCATAATCATTATATTCCTCATTCATGTCGAAGAAGTCTCTTGGTTTAGTTTTGATGACAACATTCCAATCTCCTTTCGTTGGATCTTCGATATAAAATACATGTTCTGCCTGAAATTCCATAACATATGGTTCATGAGACTTAAAGTCTGTCGCGACCCAAAACCCACCCTACGAGTTAGAGTGAATCTTGGATGACTTATCATGACCTGCATGCATGCTTGACAATTCATCCTGTAAAACACACGGAGCATATACAATAGAGGGAAACATAGCAGAAACATAAACTAAGATGGCACAGTAGAAGTCTAACCAAAACCTCTATATATATACATGATCCAAGTTTTTGTACAAAAGTGTAAACAAAAGAAAGGTGCAGACATGCCCGCCAAAATACATGAGTACATGATCTCTCATTCTCACCCACACTCACTTAGAATCTACCACCAAATATTGGCCCTCTACATGAGGCTCCTCAGCAGGGACCTCCTTGAAGTACTCATCTTTCTCCCATGGATCGGGAGCACATATATCAAAAGGAGCAACCGCTCCACTAACACCTGCCAACATGAGACGTACAGTTGAGCATGGAATGCTCAGTGGGTACCCAGAACTAACCAACAATCATCATAGCAAGGTACAACGTGATAAGTAATGTAAGAAGAAAAGATAAGCAGTACAAGCAATTTATATTCATGCATTCTTGAATTCATGATCGGAAAAACATTGGTAAAACCTTGCACTCTTGACTTGTCTAATTATTTAAATGATTTTTCGTACTTGTAAAATCTTGTCGTCGTATCATGCGTGTCTTGGTCTTGTCTTGCTTGTCGGGTCGTGTTATACGTGTCATGTCCTGTCATGCCCGTCATTAACTAACTTGAAGGAAGGGTGGTGTAAACCCCCTCTTTTGAGATATGGAATAAGCAACTTGAAGCGAGGGTAGTGTAAATGCCTTCTTTTGTGAAAATAAAATCTTGTTTGATGTGTTCTTGTTCTAGTCTTGTCGTGTCATGCTTGTCATGTCATGTTCGTGTCATGCTTATCATGTCATGAAATGCATATGCACATGCTTGCTTAGAATTTAAACATGCTCATGCGCTTGGGATGTTAGTGCCCTTAAACAACTTTAAGGGAGGGTGGTGTAAACCCCCTCCTAAGAAAATGAGATGCGGCTTTCGAGGGAGGGTGGTATAGAACCCCCTCTTATCGAAACATAAAATTAAACTTGCATGATTGAATGCTCACTAAATTCTTACTTGACTTGTGATATCGGAGTAAAGCATATCTTAGGATATACCCTACCCCTATTACCAACCCTTACGTTTGGCCTTGTCATGGTGGTCATGAATCGAGACTTTTGTAATTGATTTTCTTGAAAACAAAACACGGTGTTTCATGTTTGAAAAACCCTACTCATGGATTACATGTCGTGCTCGTGGTTTCGTGTACATTTAAGAATAACAAAGGGACATAATATGCTTGCATTTGATCAATAATTAAATCAATTAATAAGCATTTAAATCTATCAACATGCCATTATAGAAAATAAGGAAGTCTACACATGCATTTTCTAGAAACAATTATCCTTTTCTTCATTGTGGCATTTCATCAAACACTTGGTGTGTGCATTATGGTTAACACCTAAATCTTGTATATTTTTTTTCTACATGGATCACTCTTCATTTAACCCACATCATGTATGTTCATTATTTAGTGGAATACTCTTCCTATTTCAATCATCATAACACAACCAACGGCATCCATCGCCCATTCACAGCTCCATCTATACATCCCAACACATTGTTCTTAGAATTTAGGGAAAACCAAGAAAAGAAGAAGAAAAAATTACTAGGAGTGTAGAAAAGGGTACCGACCTTCCAATGAGGGAGAAATCCCAAGCTTGAGCGAGAAGCAACACTTGAGGGAGAAGATCCTTCCTTGAAAAGGGTGATCCAAGCTTTCATCTTGAGCTCCCCTTCTTCCAAATCCAAACCCTCTTGAAATCCCCAAATCTTTCTTCTCTTCTCTCTCCTTTTTCTCTCTTCCTTCCTCTATTTTTTCTCTCCTCTAGGTTTAGGGTTCCCAAAAACCCCTAAATGGCTTCTATTTATAACCCCAAGGGTTGAAACCCTTGATTTCGGTTCTTAAAAAAAATAGAGTTCTGCGATGACGATCGATCGCCGGTCTTAGGATGATCGATCATCCACGTTCTCGTAGACACTCCTAGATTTCTATCTCCAGACGATCGATCATCGGTGTTGGGCGATCAATCGTACAGCTTCCCAAATGCCATCAAATTTTTGGGTTCAGGGCCCGATCGATCGTCAAGTTTTGGACGATCGATCATCCAAGTTCCAGTAGGTTGCCCAGGTTTCTGGGCTCATGATGATCGATTGTCACCATGTGGCGGTCGATCGTCAATCCCAGTTTTTTTCATCTTTTCACCTACAGACTCCTTGGGGTATTTTGGCCATAACTTTTTATATGTTTGTCGAATTTTGACGATTCAACTTGCATTGGACTCATCATTTGAAAAGGAACAATTTTGGTATTTTAGAATCTTCCAATCCTTCTTTATTCATAGACCAAATTATCCCCAAAGTTGACTGATCTATAATTGAGTTTCAGCAACTCGGATTTTCAATAGATACGACTTAGGAAATCCAACTTTTAATTCAAGAAAATGGCATTAAGGCTTTAATACATGTCTAAAATATCCAGGGTGCTACATCCTCTCCCCTTATAAAAATTTTGTCCTCAAAATTTGGACGATACATTCATGCACAAACAACAACAAATTTACATACCAATACATAACAACTTATGCAAACAACTCCGTGTATCTTTCCTTGACTTCGGCCTTGCACTCCCATGTGGCCTCTTCCCTAGTATGATGTTGTCATTGCACGAGCACCAATGGAATTTTTTTGTTGTGCAACACTTGATCTCTCCAATCCAAGACTTGAATCGGCTTCTCTACTAGTGTGAGGTCCTCTTAGATTTTCAACGGCTCATGTTTGATCACGTGCGAAGGATCGGAGATGTATTTACGGAGCATCGACACATGGAACAAGTTGTGAACTACTGCCATATGAGTTGGGAGAGCTACCCAGTACGCAACTTCACCAACTCTAGTGATAATTTCAAATTACCCAACATACCGAGGACTAAGCTTGCCTCTCTTGCTGAACCTCATGATCCCCTCGCTAGGAGATATCTTCACAAAGACTTGATCCCCTACCTAGAATTCCAAGTCCCTGCGACGAGTGTCTGCATAGCTCTTCTGACAATCTTGGGCAACTTTCAACTGATCCTGGATGATCTTGACTTTGTTCGCAATTTGCTCGATCAACTCAGGACCCAACACTTTTCTCTCTCCTACTTCATCTCAGTAGAGAGGAGACCTATAGCTTTGCCCATGCAAGGCCTCGAACGGTGCCATTTGGATGCTCGCCTGGTAGTTATTGTTATAGATGAATTCAACCAAAGACAAGTGCTCTTCCTAGCTGCCCTTGAATTCTAGCATACATGCCCGGAGTATGTCCTCGATGATTTGGTTTACCCTCTCGGTTTGTCCATTCATCTGTGGATGAAATGCGGTACTAAAATCAAGTCGGGAACCCATGGCGCTCTGAAAAACTCTTCCAGAACCTGGATGTGAATCTTGGATCTCGATCTGACACAATACTGACTGGTACCCCATGCAACAGAACCACTTCCTTGATATACAATGCTGCTAACTGATTCGAGTTGAACGTAGTCCGATATGGCAAGAAATGTTCAGACTCCGTCAAATGGTCTATTTGAACCCATATTAGATCTGAGTTCCTTGCCGTACGTGGTAAGCCAACAATGAAGTCCATAGAGATGTGCTCCCATTTCCACTCGGGAATAGGTAGAGACAGTAATAGACCCGTCGGTCGCATGTGCTCTGCTTTCACTTGCTGGCGCACCAAGCACTGTGCCACATACTCTCCAACATCTCTCTTCATGTTTCACCACCAAAAGTACCCCTTGAGGTTCTGGTACATCTTCCTACCCCCAGGGTTTACTATATATTTTGAACGGTGGCCTTCATCCATGATCTCTCTCCAAAGGTCCTGTAGAGCCCTGGACTTTTTCATGCTTAATGCATGGCACTTTCATAGCCAATTTACCTCAATATAGTACAATTAATAAATAAGGATGAAATTGAAAATTCCAAAACATCAGAAATGTTTTTTTTCGAAGTACGAACCCAATGCAAGTTGAATCGTCAAAATCCGACCAACGAGTCAAAAGATATGGCCAAAACGGACCTACAGAGCACCGATCGCTCGGTCCACAACAGCGATCAATCGGTCCACAACCGATCGATCGGTGGCTATCGACTGGTTAACTTTTTTATATGGTAAAATTTTCCAGATAGTATGTTTTTGACCAACCGCTCGGTCAAGAACACCGATCGCTCAGTAAGCAACCGATCGATCGGTCATAACAACCGATCGCTCGGTCCCCCGCGTTTTGCAAAAATTTCAGTAAGGGTGTTTTCATCTTTTAGGCGTTTCACTCATGCCTTAAAGGCTTTGCCCGAGTATTTGAGGGTTCATAAACCCAAAGTAGAGACCTTGAGAGATAGAGAGAAAGGGGAAGGAGATTTCTAACCTAGGGTTTGCTTTTGGGGAGAAATCAAAGGGTTTTAAGAACCCTAGATCATCATAAGCTCGTTCTTCTTCAAGTTCTCGGCTCAAGCTCATGAGGAGCACTTTCCACAAGCTAGGGCAGCAACTCACGCACGTTTTTGCAAGGGGTTTCTTCCCTCATTTGTCAAGGTCGGTACCTTTTACTACCCTCCTAGTTCATACCTCTTTTCTTCCCTTTTCTTTATAGTTTCCCTAATGTATGAACCTAATGGGATGAATGGATGGTTGTTGGATGTAAATGGGCGATTGGATGCCGTGTGTATGATTGTGATGAATGAAATAGGGAGGGCATTGTATCCAATAATAAACATACGAGTATGTTGTAAATATAAATCCACCAAGAAAAGCATGATATAGGTTGATCCATAATGTACACACCCCATGTTTGATGAAATGCCAAGGTGAATAAAACGAATTGTAAATTAAGAAAATACATGCATAATTGCTTATGGAATTGCTAGGACTTATGATAGTGTGATTATTTACTTTCCCTAAAATGGCATGAATATTGACTTGCTCCAATTATTGATGTCTTATGTATTGTGAATTACCCAAATGTCATATTTAAATTCAAATGCAAGTATGTACACGATTCCATGAGCACGGCATGCATGACATTATTTATCGAGGTTTTTCAAGAATGATAATTAGAGGTGGGACATATCCTATGATATGTTTTACCTCACTTTTGGCAAGAACAAGACTATCATGCATAAAGAAGGGTCCCCCTTCCCTCGCAAGTACATCGCATAAAGAAGGGTTTTTCTTCCCTCACAAGTGCATTTAGGAAGAAGGGTCTCCCTTCCCTCACAAGTAGTTTATTTTCCAAGCAAGCATGGAACATGACATGGCAAGCATGAGCATTTAGGAAGAAGGGTCTCCCTTCCCTCACAAGTAGCATGAACATGTTTAAATTCCAAGCAAGCACGCATGACACGACATGATCAGACAAGACAAGTTTTCAAGCACGAAAAAGGCAATTTGAGTCAAGTCAAGTGCACGATGTTTTCAAGGGTCTTATCGGCTTTTACAACAATGCAAGCATGATTATAAACTGTTTTACTTTCCTGTTATGAGATTAACTGCTTCCTGCTTATATATATTATTGCTGTTGTACTATGAGTGTTGGTTAGCATTTGGTACACGTTGAGTATTCCATGCTTAGCCGTACTTCTTATATCGGCAGGTGATAGCGGAGCGGCTACTCATTTTGATATCTGTGCTCCAAGCCCTCGGGTGGAGGAGGAGTACGTCGAGGAACCTATGGAGGAACCTCCGGTAGAGGGCTACTATTAGGTGGTGGTAGATTCTGAGTGAGTGTGTAACGCCCCAAAATACCCCCTAGGAGTTTAGGGATACTTTAGGCGTGACTATACGTACCTACCAAACCATCCTGTCATGAACAAGATAATTAACGTACTAAACAATGATAATCAGAGCGCGGAAGCTAAACATAAATGCGGAAGCGTAAACTAACTTTTTCTTTTCTTCTAAGATTTCCAAAATAGTATTCCAAGTTAACATATATACAAAACATGTCTAAGTCTAAGGTGGACAGACCCACCTATCAAAATGTCAAAATACATAAAAGACCCTCTCGTACTCTCCCCTCAGCAGTAGTCGAGGTATGGCCACACATCAAGGTCTCGGTCCGCCTGAGACTGCAGTGGGATAGACGGCTCTCTCTCCTCGATATACTCTTCCTCGACCCAAGGCTCTGGGTCGAGGGCTCCCTTAGTACCTGTCGACATGGAAGTACGGCTGAGCATGGAATACTCAGCAAGTACAAGCTACTAGCTATCCATAACAATAATAAACATGCAAAGAGTAGTACAATACCAATCATCAATTCCAGGCAATAGTAAAATCATAGAATTAAACAATATTAATCATGGAGAAATATTATCATCTTGATGAGCATGAATGCCAAAACGCCGACAAAACTCATGCTTGAAAACCCGTTTCCATGTCCCGGTATGCATTTTAAAACCATGTATGCGTGCATGCATGAATGTCTTGTCATCATCTTGTAACCTTCTATCTTGTAACTTGTGAGCCAGAGGCTAGCTCCCAAATCTCCCTGGGCTGCCAACCTCCTTGATATATGGTTTTCTTGTGAGCCAGAGGCTAGTACCCGAATGTCCCTGGGCTACCAACCTCCTTGACAATAGGTGATTTTTATTACTTGTTTAGTTTTCTTGTGAGCCAGAGGCTAGTACCCGAATGTCCCTGAGCTACCAACCTCCTTGACAATATGTGTTTTAAGGGTTTTCTTGTGAGCCAGAGGCTAGTACCTGAATGTCCCTAGGCTACCAACCTCCTTGACATGCAATTTTTTCTTGTTGGTTATTATATGCATATGCTCTTGAAATCTCGGTTCATGCTATCATGCGTGCTCGTGTATGTGTCAATAGTGACTATCGTGGAATGATAGGAGCACTTAAGAAATTTGCACATTACTTGATCACATTACTTGATTAATTCATCATTCATAAGAGTACATGCATGAGGCCTATTTCCATTTTCTTCATTCAAGTCATTATTTCATAGTTTAGGTATTTTGTCAAACACTTAGCATGCAAGTTTCCTCATTGTTTATTTTCTCATTTTTAGTGCATATTTTACATTCAATCACACAAGGTAAGTTTATTATTTGTGTAATGCCCATCCTCCATTTTCCAATCCACAACCCACACATACCATACATCACCCATTCGGCATCCAATCGCCACATCCCACATCCATCCAAGCATCCATACCATTTCTTTATCTTGTTTATATTTATTAGGGATGATACATTTCACAAGAAAGCAAACATAATAGCATAAATCAAATTTCATAAAGAAAACTTAGATTTATTGTTAGGGTAAGTTAGTAGGGTGTACTAACCTTAGATCAAGGCTTGATCTTGGTAGGAACCTTGATTTGAGGCTCCAAAAAGGGTAGGGAACAACCCTTGCTTGAGGAAGACTTGAGTTGGGGAAGAAACCCCTTTCAAAAAAACGTGTGTGGGTGCTGCCCTAGCTTGGAGGAGGAGTCCCACGAGAGCTTGAGCCTTGAAATCGAAGCCAAACGAGCTGGGGGATCTAGGGTTCTTAAACCCCCTTTGATTCCTCCTCAAAAATGAAACCCTAGGTTAGAGTCTCCTTCTCCTCTCTCCCTAACTCTCAAAGTCCTCTAAGTATGTGAATGAAGCCCTAAAGGCTCGGGCAAGCCTTAAGAAGAAAGGGTTTAACGCCCAAAAGACAAAAATGCCCTTACAAAATTTTCTGTAAAACACAGGGACCGAGCGATCGGTGGTTATGACCGATCGATCGGTTGCCTACCGAGCGATCGGTACTTTGGCCCAACGACCGGTCAAAAAACTACTCTCTAGAAAATTTCCCCATACAAAATCTTTGACCGTGCGATAGATACCAATCGATCGGTTTTGGACCGATCGATCGCTGACTGGACCGAGCGATCGGTGCTCTGTAGGTCTGGACTGTTTTGACCATATCTCTTGACTCGCTCGCCGGATTTCGACGATTCAACTTGCGTTGGGTTCGTCTTTCAAAAATGAATATTTTTGAGATTTCAGAATTTCCGATTTCTCTCTTATTTATTAATTAGACTATGAGGAAGGCCAATTAGCTACGAAAACGGTATTCATTAAGTATAGAAAAGTCCGAGGTGCTATAGAGTGAGCTGTGGGTGGGTTGAGAGAGATGTATTCATGTATTTTGGCAGGCCTGTCCGCACTTTCTTTTGTGTATCCTTTTGCATAAACTTGGATCACATATATATATACATAGAGGTTTTGGGTTAGTCTTTTGCTGTGCTATCTGAGAGTATGTTTTCGCTATTACGGCCTCTATTGATAGGGCCTCCAGGTATTGTGCATGTATGTTGGTCAAGCAATTCATGCCAAGTCTGATTGGTCGTCTAAATTCCTCTACTCCTAGGTGGTTTCGTCCATGTCGATGCTTCGGAAGTACATTCGGATCCTTTCGCTGTCATAAGCTTGAACCGTTGGAAGATTCGGAGACCTCACCTTGATTGAAACCGTTCAGTTTGGATCGAAAATCATGCTTCGCAACAAGACAACCCTTTGTTCTTATTCAATGCAACAAACCATGCTCGGGAATAAGCTCCATGGAGCGTTGAATCCGAAGTCAAATCCAAGTACCCACAAATTCCTTTAATTCTTTTGTATAATTTTTGTATTTACTTGTAATTTTCTTTTTTTTTTTTAATTCAATTTCTCTTCTCAATTTTCGATGACTAAATTTTTTTTAGTTTTTATATTATATCCTCCGCCCTTTCCACTTTATTCCTACACTTTCGTGCCATTTTTCCTTTAAATAGTTATATTACTAAATATTTAATAACTGAAATTCCCTAACTTTCAAATATTTCCTTTTCGATTACGCACCCAACGCAAGTTGAATCTTTCAAAATCGGACGAACATCAACATATATGCCAAAAACATTCTTGACCTACCGGCAATCGTAGTTCTTGCACTAAGACTTAGCTCGGCTTTATTCACTAAGACTAGCTCGAATGCACTAGGATACTAGCTTGAGCTCATGATAACTTTATACGTTGGGCATCCTTGGAGTCACCATACAACGGGTACGTTGTACACAAACAACTTGTGGGCGTTTGTACAGCTCACGACGGCACGTTGTACCTAAGACCAACGGCAACGGGTTCGCACCCTTCACAACGACAACGGGTCGGCAACCCTTGCCACAATGGACACGGTTTCGGCACCCTTCACAACGGACAACAGGTTCGCACGCCTTCACAAACGGACAACTGGTTCGGCACCCCTTCACCCGGACAACGTACTCGGCACTATTCACACACAACGTGTTTAGACTATTCACTGCACAACGTGTTCGGCACTATTCACAGCAAACGTGTTCGGCCACTCGTGCTTGCAGAAATTTCAGTAAGGGTATTTGGTCTTTTTGGTTGGTTCACGCTTACCTTAAGATTTTACCGGAGCTTTAGGCATCATTTCACACATTAGAGAGTTTGAGAGAACTAGTAGAAAGGGGGTGGGGGAAAGAAAAAGGGGCCCGATTCCAACCTAGGGTTTGTCCCTTTGGAGAGAATCAAGGGGTTTGGAAGACCCTAGATCAACTTCAAGCGCTCAGCTCTTCTCCAAGATCTCGGCTCAAGCCTCGTGGAGAGTGTCCCCAACTAGGGCACGCCTCACGTCGTTTTTGGAAGGGGTTTCTTCTTCCTCATTTCTTCAAGGTCGGTACTTTTCTCGTACTACCCTCCTAGTTTATAGTTCCTCTTTTCCCTTTATTTCTCTTTATTTTCCTTTATTTACACATGTGCTATGAGTTTGGATGGTGTGAATGGTGAATGGAGATGGAATAGGCGATGGGATGCCAATGGTTGTGTTGTGATGATTATAATGGGGAGGGCATGTTCCAATAATGAACATACATGTATGATTTCAGTAAAACCCATCTAGAAAAGCATGTTGTAGGGTAAATCAATATGAACACACCATGTTTGATGAAATGCCAAGGTGAATAAAGTGAGTTGTAAATTAGGAAATGCATGCCTACTAAATTATGGATATTGCTAGGGCCTATGATAGTGTGTTTTCTTGCTTTCCCTAAATGATATGAATATTACATTACTCAATCATTGATGTTATATGCGTTGTGAAATTACCCAAATGTCATATTTAATTTAAATGCAAGTATGTACACAGTTCCCACGAGCACGGCATGCATGACATGATTTATCGAGGTTGTCAAGACATGGTTAGAGGTGGGACATATCCTACAATATGTTTTACCTCGCTTTTCACAAGAAAACAAGAACCAACATTCCACGAGGGGTCTCCCCTCACTCACAAGTGCATATCATGAAGAAGGGCCTCCTTCCCTCGCAAGTACATACATATCATGAAGAAGGGTCCTCCCTTCCCTTGCAAGTGCATTGCATAAAGAAGGGTCTCCCTTCCCTCTCAGGCATCTCACAAGTGCATCTCACAAGGATATCTCACAAGTGTATCTCCCAAGTCACATGTTCACAAGCAAGCACACATGACATGCATGACATGACACGTACGACACGCTCAACAAGATCAAGTAAGACAAACACGACAAGCTTTCAAGTACGAAAAGATATTTCAAGCCAAGTCAAGTGCACGATATTTTCAAGAGGTTTTATCGGCTTTCTACGAATACAAGCATGATTATAAATTGCTTTACTTCCTTGTATGATATGAATTGTTTCCGTTTGACATATATGAATTGCTCCTGATTATGTATTGCTATTTCTATGCTATGACTATTGGTTAGTATTTGGTACCCGCTGAGTATTCCATGCTCAACCGTACTTCTTATGTCGGCAGGTTCTGAGGGAGCTGCTGCTCCATTTGATGTTTGTGCTCCTGGTCCATGGGTGGAGGAGGAGTACGTCGAGGAGCCTTTGGAGGAACCTCCAGTAGAGGGTTACCATTAGGTGGTTGTGGATTCTGAGTGAATAGCTGTGGGTGAGATGAGAGATATACATTCATGTATTTTGGCGGGCATGTCTGCACTTTCTTTTGGATTCCTTTTGTGAAAACTTGGATTTGCGTATATACATAGAGGTTTGTTTAGACTTCCGCTGTGCTATGTTAGAGTATGTTTCTGTTGTTTATATCCTCTATTGTATATGCTCTGTGGGTTTTTGCAGATTGGTTTGTCAAGCAAGTCATGTAAGCCATGATTAGTCGTCCAAAGTTCACTCTAACTCCTAGGGTGGGTTTTGGGTCGCGACAGAAAGAACGCTAGGTTCGAGTGAAATGAGAAATATAAGAAGAGTTTCCTTGAGTTGAAGAAGCATCTAACCACCGCTTCGATCTTGACAATATCATCCGGTAGCGGGGGATTCGTGGTGTATAGTGATGATTCACTCAGTGGGTTAGGTTGTGTTCTTATGCAACACGGGAAGGTAATTGCCTATGCTTCTCTACAGTTGAAAGACCACGAGAAGAATTATCCTACCCATGATTTGGAGTTAGGAGCATTGATCTTTGCTCTCAAGATCTGGAGACACTACTTGTACGGTGAGCAGTTTGAAGTATTCACCGATTACAAGAGTTTAAAGTATTTGTTCTCGCAGAAAGAGCTGAATTTGAGGCAACGCCATTGAGTGGAAAGATACGCTAAGCAGATATGGTGACTGATGCGCTAAGTAGAAGACCTACTAGATTCTTGGCACACTTGATGGTCCAAGAATGGAAGCTACTTGAAGAAGTGTCTAGCCTTAATGCGGGTTTCAGTGTTAGAGCGTCTGGAGATTTTTTGGCAAACATTATGGTCAAGCCAACCTTATTGGATAGGATTAAAGACCTGCAGTGAATCGATAAAGAACTGCACGCTGCCATGAACAAGTCGCTTAGCAGCGGGTTTGAGGATTTCTCTTGGAGAGATGGTGGAATCTCTTTCAAGGATAGACTTTGTGTTCCGGATAATGAAGATTTAAGAAGGGAGATTCTGGATGAAGCACACAAGTCCAAGTACACTGTCCATCCGGGAGGTACTAAGATGTACCAGAACCTTAAGAAGTATTTCTGGTGAAAAGGTATGAAAAAGGATGTGGCTACCTATGTATCCAAGTGTTTGGTGTGTTAGCAAGTAAAAGCCGAACACCGGAGACCGGTAGGATTTCTTCAATCACTTCCTATTCCCGAGTGGAAGTGGGCAAATATCTCCATGGATATCGTGGTGGGTTTCTCAAGGACAGCGAAGAACTTTGATGCCATTTGGGTTGTGGTCGACCGATTGACTAAGTCAGCTCATTTTCTTCCATATCAAACCACTTTCAACTCCAACCAGTTGGCTAACCTTTATATCAAGGAGATAGTCCGGTTGCATGGAGTGCCAGTTAGTATTGTTTTCAATCGAGACCCGAGATTTACTTCTAGATTCTAGAAGAGTTTTCAGTAGACCCGAGATCACCTACCGTTGGTTGAATTTGCTTAAAATAATAGCTATCAAGCCAGCATTCAGATGACACCATTTGAGGTACTTTATGGGAGGATTTTTCGTTCACCATTGTGTTGGGACAAAGTTGGCTAGAGGAAGCTCCTGGGTCCCGAGCTCGTTAGTTAGACTGTGGATAGAGTTCAGTTGATCAGAGAGAAGTTGAAAACAGCTTAGAGTAGGCAGAAGAGCTATGCCGATACTCGCAGGAGGGATCTTGAGATCCAAGTTAGATATTTTTTGATTTTCAAGATCTCACCTACGAAGGGGGTGATGAGATTCGGGCGAGGCAAGCTTAGTCCGAGATATGTGGGTCCTTTTGAGATCATCACCCGAGTCGGGGAAGTTGCTTATCGGGTCGCCTTGCCACCTCACATGGAAGGTGTGCATAATGTCTTTCACATCTCTATATTGAGGAAGTACATTTCGGATCCTTCACATGTCATTCATTTGGAACCGTTGGAAATTCGGGAAGATTTGACTCTAATGGAGCAACTAGCTCAAATTTTGGACCGGAAGGAGCAAGTCTTGCATAGTAAGGTCATTCCCCTTGTACTCTAGCAATGGGAGCATCACTCTAGAGAATAAGCTACTTGGGATAAAGAAGCCGAAGTCCGCAACAAGTACCCGCACTTCTTTAACTAAGGTGCGTAAATTTCGGGGACGAAATTCTTTTAAGGAGGGGAGGATGTAGAGACCTGAATCTTTTTCATCACTTTAATGCAAGTATTATAGGTATAATAGTCTTTGTGATGTTTTAATGCTTATATATTTATATCTAATTGGTGTGGTGTGATCAAGGCTTAATCAAAATTGTACAGTAGAGTGATGCAATAACACACCCTCAACTTTAGGAAGCTCTAGTTTTGTCACCGCTTATTGGAATCGAGTGATTCTTAAACCATTAGAAAAGTATTGGAATCCTCTTTGAGTTTCATGTTTAATTTTTTTCAGATTTTGAGTCTAAGCTAAGTCAAAAGTAAGTTTTCTGATGTTTTCTCTGCTGAAATTTCAGACCAGTCAGTTTTAGAGCCAATTTAGACCATTAAAAACTCAGATTTAGGATCTGTCCATTAACAAAAAAAAAATTTCCCTTTGAATGTTGAGTTCAATACAAGTTGAATCGTCAAAATCAGATAAGCAAGTCAAAAGTTATGATCAAAATACCAAAGCGGAAGAAAAGTCAGTCGGAATCCACGGGGCAACGATCTATCACAGAGTAAGCGCGATCTATCGCAAAATAGTGTGATTTATCATAGAGTAAGTGCGATCTATCGCAAAATAGTGTGATCTATCACAGAGTAAGTGCGATCGATCGCCTTCAGTCGAGTTTTAAGGTTTGTTCTCGAGTCAAAGTGCGATAGATCGCACTCGCGCCCAGTTTGTTTTTTTTAAAACTGCGGATTTTGGGGTTTTTAAACCATTGGGACTATAAATAGGGATCCTATTTCGAGGTTTAGAGTATCCTACCCATTTCTAACTTAATTTGGCAAAGGAGAAGAGGAAACCTAGGGTTTTGATGGAGAAATTACTTGGAGAGGAAGGAGATTGTTTGGGGATTACAAGGAAAGCTTGGATATCTTCTTCAAAGCTTCTCGCGAGCAATTTGAATCCAAGAGAAGGATCCCTAAGGTAGATATTCTATTCCAATCAACCATATTATGATGTTTTGTGAATAGTATTATGATAGAAATGATAGAAATAGAGATTAAATATATTTACCCCAATTATCTATGGATTAAGTTGATTAGAGATGCAAATGTGGCTTAATACCATGGATAGAATGTATGGAGGATGGGAAATACTATGGAGGATGTGATGAATGTATGAATGTGGATTGTGTTCGGGTTGTATAGATGGATTATAGTATGGTGAAATGTTGGAAATAGGAAAGGGCAATATATTAATAAATTACGTACCCAAGCAGTTTATTGAAATGATTGAGAGGATAAATACTATTATCACACTATGGAATTGTTGGAAATTGATTATGAATTATGCTAAGAATCATGATAAGATATATATATGTGATTGTTTGTTAAGTTATGCCTAATTACTTGCATGGTAATTGATATTCGGGAAGATAAGAACTTAGAGGAAAATCTCTCAAACTGGGAATTCTCTACTATATGGTATCGGACAGTATAGTGGAGTTTCCATGGTGGGAGATCAGAATCTAAGCAATTACTAACTCGAATGTTAATTACGACACTTATGCACAAACGCACGTGTATGTTAAGATAAGAGTCTCACAAGTCACACATGTGGACCACAAACATAAGCATTGCATATGTTTGGTATTCTGAATAAGCCCAATGAGGGATCTGAATAAGTACATGTTCTGAATAAGCTGCTCAAGAACTCATAACCATAAGCATTGCATACGCCTGACAGACTGAATAAGCCCAATGAGGGATCTGAATAAGTGTATTATAAGCACCCCAATTTTGCACCCCTCTAGTCTCTTTTCATTCTTTGAAAAATCCTCTTTCTGCGTGGTTCGATTTTCAAAAACGACCCTGAGCTGAAAAATGACCAAACTGCCCCTAGGGTGAAAAATGAGGAAAATACCCCTTAAAAAGTGCTAAAAAGTTTTTATTTTGTCCAAAATAATTTTATAAATTTTTTGATGAATTTTGGCTATTTTTGGGATCAAATTGGACCTAAAACGGTAGAAAATGACCAAAATGCCCCTGGAGTGCAAAATGACCCTGAAAAGTACTGAAAAATTCATGTTTAATTTAAAATATTTTTCTGGATTTTATCAGTTCAATTTTGACTATTTTAGTGCTCAAAACAAAAAATTGGCTTTTCAGCGAATCAGAAAGCGCCACGTGGTGCCTAAAAATGATTTTTTAAACCCCTAAATAGGGGCGCTCCTCCAAATAGTGCCCCTATATTTACAAAAATGCCCCTTTGGTTGTCAAGGCATGTCGGCAGGCTTAAAATAAAAATGAAAAAAATACCTGAAGGGGCGTTGCTTCAAATAGCGCCCCTAGTGTCGACCCGTTTTGCTGCCCTACTATTCACTACCGCCTTGCTTTTAGAGGTTTTTATCCAAATCAGGGTGCTACTTGAAGTAGCGCCCCCCCATTTTGAAAAACTATCAAAACCCCCACCCCCTTACTTCACCACTCACTCATTCACTCTCCTCTCTCCCTTTTCTTCTTCAAAGCTCCTCGTAGTGCTCCAGATTCCCGAGAATGTTGATTGCGAAGGGTTGATTCTTGGGACCTCTTTTAAGAGATCTTTTCAGATTTTCCAGAAGGTAACTTTTCTAAAAACCCTATCTTACTTTGTCCTTTAGTAGTTTAAACTATTTTATTTACTTTTAGAAGTACTTTTTTTTAGTATTTAGTAGACTGCTTAGACTGCTGGCCCTGTCGAACCCATACCCAAATCTCAGTTCCAAATATAACCTTGCCTAGTCGAACCCCTGCCCAAATCACAGTTCAAACCTAACCTTGCCTAGTCTAACCCTTGCCCAAATCCTAGTTCAAACCTAGCCTTGCTTAGTCGAACCTCTGCCCAAATCCCAGTTCAAACCTAGCCTTGCTTAGTCGAACCTCTACCCAATTTTCAGTTCAAATGTAGCCTGGCCTAGTCGAACCTCTGTCCAAATCCCGATTCAAATCCAGCTAAGTCTCAGCTTAACCCTAGCTAAACCCTAGCTCAACCCCAACTTAACCCTAGTTAAACCCCAGGTAAACCCCAGCTTAACCCTAGGTAAACCCCAGCTTAACCATAGTTAAACCCTAGGTAAACCCCAGCTTAACCCTAGTTAAACCCTAGGCAAACCCCAGTTAACCCTAGGTAAACCCCATCTTAAGCCTAGTTAAATCCTAGGTAAACCCCAGTTAAACCCTAGGTAAACCCCAACTAAACCTTATATAAACCCTAGGTAAACCCCAGCTTAACCCTAGTTTAACCCTAGGTAAAACCTAGTTAAACCCTACCTACCTAGTCAAACCCTTGTCAGAGCCTTGATTCAAACCCTGTTCAGATACCCACCTCCAAAGGCTCCTTGACATGAGTTAAAATTGTCCAGAGGCTCCCCGGCAAGAGTTTAAACTACCCCATCGCTCCTCAGCACGAGCTTAAAAGTCATTTCGCTCCCAAATCAGTGAAAACAATCGAACCCATCAAATCAAACTATTCAATCAAATCAAACCATCAATCAAATCAAATCAAACCATCAATCAAAACAAATCGAACCATCCATCAATCCCATCGAGAACTACGTGCAGCTTGATTTCACCAACAGTGGATACGTAGGCAACCCTGATCGGGTTTAGCTCCCCTAGGATAGAATCCCTATATCGTTCTTATCCTACCTATCTCAATTTATTTATTTCATTCATATCACATTGCTTAGCATATAGATCAAACTGCAAGCTTCTTTATGGTTTCCTTTATTTGATTCAGACTTAGGGAGTAGGTAACCATCTCTGGATTTAGGGGTGCCTAACACCTTCCTCTAACTCAACTGAATCCCTTATCCTGACCTCTGACTTCCAGACCATGCCTTATCCAACCATTTCAGGGACCTATTTCCCTCAAAATTAGATAGGTGGTGACTCTCTTTTCAAATTACAATTTATCACTTGTTCCTCCTCGGGATCTATCCTAATTGGCAATGGGGGTTAAAATTCAGGTACTCACATCTATCATCTGAATAAGTGCATAAGCATAAGCATCTCACAAGCATATGGTCTCATAAGCATAAGCATCTTGTAAGCACGGATTCCGATTACCCACATTTGGCTTGATTGTTATGTTTAGAGTCGTCACTTATTAATTTGGTAGGGATAAGTCTTAGGTAATGAATAAGGTCTTCGTCTGCTTAGAGGTCTAGGTAAGAGGTTCGGTTAAGCCCGGGGAAGGTGTTAGGCACCCCAACACTTCCGTTTTATAATGGTTCCCAACTTACTAGGTTTAAGCCAAATTAATGTCAATTATTAGTCAAATGCCTTGGATTTGGTTTTTTGGATTTTAACCCTAGTTAAGGTTAACTACGGGTCTCGAGATGTTCAGGTAAATGTAGGGGAGACCGAGGGGTACAACCCAGGCCTAGAAATGGCCCAAAAAGTCCCTAGGTGGGGCCCACTGGCCTTGAAACAACAAGGTTCAAGGGTGACGGCACTGTGATTACCAAGACCCTGGATTTTTCCAAAATTTAAAAAATGCCCTACTAGGTTGCAATGGGGATGGTTCCAGGGGTTCCCTTAAGGCATGAGGGACCCCCAAAAGTCCCCTGAGGCTACTCCATGAGTTGGTATACCCCTAGGAGGTTCCCTACACCTATGATCAAGGTGGGAGATACCCCTGTCATGGGCTAACTGCAAACTAAAAGGGATTAGTCCTCTGGAAGGACCAGGGGCTCACATGAACATTTATAATAGGAAGCAAATGGGTAGGCGGAAGCCCTACCCTGCTGCCCTCACTTGGTGGCTCAGTGGTGGCACTGTGTGTGGTTGAGGTGCTGCTGCAGGTGGTGGAGCATGGTGGTGCTACTACCCAGGCGTTGTGAAGGGGGCAAGGGCTTCGTGGAGCTACTGGGAAGACCTAGAGGTGCTAGACAAAGGCTTATGCTTCGATTCGGGCAGGGATTCGGAGTGAGGTCTGTGGAGTGGGTCTCACGATCATGGGGGTGTTCCATTTGTATGGGAGAGTCATGGGGACACCCACAACATTAGGACAGGGTTTGGTGGAGCTCTCATGAGCTGGAGAAGCTGTGCAGGTCGGAGGAGTGGTGGTGCAAGTGTGCTTGACCGCGCTGGAGAGTTGGTGTACTGTAGAAGAGAAAATCATGGGGTGTCGGCAATGGGATTACCGACATTACCCAGCCTTCACAAAATGAGGTTATCAGTAATTCAATTGCCGACACTATTGGTTTTTAACCATCAGGCCTTTGACCCCTTACAGGCATGCGGTACAGGCTGGTTTCTTGAATTGGTTTGAGCCTGGGCATGGGCCCAGGCCCAGATCTTGCACTTCTAGGGCTTTAAGGACCTAGAGTTTAAGCCTTAAGGACCTAGGGCTTGGTTTAGGGCTTGGATAGGGCTCGGCTAGGCCTAGGATAGGGCTCAGCTCTACCTAAGTTTTTGGAGAAGGGTTTGGTCCTATGGTTAAACTAGGGTTTACCTAAGGTCAAGCTAGGGTTTACCTAGGGTTAGGCCTAGGTTTAACTAGGGTTCAATCCTAGGGTTTACCTAAAGTCTACTAGGGCTTGCCTTGGACTTGACTGGGGATTGCCGAGGTTAACTAGGGGTTTAGTCCTAGGGTTAGGCCAGGGTTTACCTGGGGTTAGGCTAGGGTTTACCTAGGGTGAGGGCTTAACTAGGGTTAAATCCTATGGTTCGGATAGGGTGATACCTAGGGTTTGTTAGGGTTTTTCCTACGATTAAGGGGACTTGGCTGGGGATTGCCATGGTTAAAGGACTTAACCATGGTTAGCTAGGGGTATAAAAATTGGATGCTTACAGCTACCTCTCTTTGTTGGAGAATGCCGAGATTGGCGATTTGAATGACAAAGACTGGAATAATCCGATTTTTACACCAAGACTAGGTTTAGGGAAATGCAACAAGGTGTGTACTGTGCAAGTGGTGAGTGCTTGTGAAGTGACCAAGACTAATACTAGGGGATAGCAAGTAGCTGGGGAGGAAAATGGATGCGGGGATGGCGTGGCCCAGAGGCACTTACCCGAGAAACGGTGTCACTCAGAAGCGGTGGGGGTTTTGATCGAAATGGTGTTTCCCGATAGATATCAATTGAAACGATCGAAGGATACATGGGGTGTCGGGAACACGCGAGATGTTAAAAGGGGAGGCATACTAGTGAGACTGCAGTGTGACAAGGTTATCACGGAGCACACAGGATGTCTATGACACATGGGGGTGTCGAAAAAGGGGACATGTTGGTGAGATAAGGTTATCACGGAGCACATAGGACATTATGGACACATGGCGGTGTCAGAAAGGGGGACATGCTGGTGAGACTGCGGTGTGAGGAGGTTGTCATAGAGCACATAGGATATCAAGGACACACGATGATGTCAAAAAGAGGGACATTAGTGAGATTGTGGTGTGACGAGGTTGTCACAGAGCACACAGGATGTCAAGGACACACGACGGTGTCAGAAAGAGGGACTTGCTGGTCAGACTGCGGTGTGACAAGATTTTCACGGAGCGCACAAGACGTCTATGACACACGGGGGTGTTAAACTGATTTTGAGGCATGATGCCGGATTGATATTGGAATTGCTCAAGAGGGACTCAATTTTGATCATGTAGGGTATGAAGCTATGCTGTCATGTAGGGATGAAGATGAGGATGCTTTCCCATGAGTCTATGGCAATTCGCGTTTGACGGGGATGCGTGGTGTCAGCTTCCTCTACTTGCTGGCCAAGGCTGCTTAGTACAGGTTGGTACAAATGAATCTTGATACCAAAATTTTATTTTTGAAAGTCTTTTTTCAGAAAAAGTGTAGGACACTTTTATAAAGATTTTAGTTTTGACAACAAAAGTGCTTAGTTAGCTTTTTGATGTGCTAATAAATCGCCTATGCTAGGGCTTACAGGGATTTGTGAGTCGTTTTTCACTCTCGAAGAGAAGAGTATGATTTAGAGCAGGATGTTTCCAGGGGTAGACAAGCTTTTCAGATGAAGAGAAGCTCTCTAATGGGCTGTGTAAGCTTCTGGACTCTTGCTAGGGAAGAGTACTGCTGTGAGCCGATGGAGGCTTCCACTGGAGATCCACTGAGGATTGGAGGTTGCTTGTCATCAAGGCTCTACTGGGGAGTGGGCTTCTGTTGTGGATCACTACTAGGGAATTCTGGGGGTTTCCAGCTTTGTAGGGATTTCTCATTGTTTGCCTGCTGCTGGTGACATGTGTTCCGAAGGATTCCCTGCTTGGGAGAGCTTAGGAGTTACACATCTACTGGGGATATTTCCCGCTAGAATCTCTACTGGGGATATCTGTCCTTTGAGAGTTACTGACTGCTGGGGCTAACTGGGGAATCCGGTGAGCCTGATTACCACCGGATGCTGTTGCCAAACTGAGTTTAATCTTTTTCCCCTTTTTTACCCTTAGAATGACCAAGTCATGGGGTACGCATGAATTTTACGTGATGAGGTCATTGCCAGTTTTCCTCCTGCCTGCGAAGCTGATTGATTTTTGTCCATTTTTTGCCCCTAGTCACAAGACTAGGTCTGGGAATTGCGTAATTTTTACGCAATAAGGTCATTTCCGGTTTTCACTCCTACCCGCGACTAGCTTGGGAAGCTGGTGATTTGTTGGGGAAAATATGTCTTCTCTCTTCATTGCCCTGAACGGCGCTTTTTTGGGGATTATGGATGATATATCCCAACGAGGATGTGTCGCGCCCCAAAATACCTCCTAGGAGTTAAGGGATACTTTAGGTGTGACTATACATACTTGCCAAACCATCCTGTAATGAACAAGGCTAAACATGATACAATCACAATAATAATCAGAGTGCGGAAGCTATATCATGAATGCGGAAACGAGAACTAACTTTTTCTTTCCTTCTATAACTCCAAAATAGTATTCCAAGTTAACATATACAAAACATATCAAGTTAGAGGTGGACATGCCCACCAATCAAAATATCAAATATACAAAAGAACTCTCTCGGACTCTCCTCTCAATAGTAGTCAAGGTATGGCCATACGTCCAAATTCCTATCCTCCTGAGACTGCAACGGGATAGGTGGCTCCCTCCCCTCTACGTACTCTTCCTCGACCCAAGGCTCAGGGTCGAGGACATCCACGAAACCTACCGACATAAAGTACGGCTGAGCATGGAATACTCAACGAGTACAAGCTACTAACTAACCATAGCAATAACGAAAGCATAACAATAGTGGACACGATACAAAATATTAATTTAAGCAATACCAACAGTATAGGATAAATAGTATTGAACATGAAGCAATATCAATATCTTGAAATGTGTACATGAATGCAAAAACCTCGATAAAACTCATGTTAGGAAACCCTTTTCATGTCTCGGTCTTGCTTGTGAAAATCATGCATGCGTGTTTGTCTTGTCTTGTATTTCATGTCTTGACTTGTTCTTGACTTGTATACTTGTCAGCCAGAGACTAGCACCCGCATATACCTATTGGACATGATGCTCAGAAAGTCATTTAGATTGTTAGAACCTTATTAATTTGATTAATAAATGCTTCTTCTTAATCTATTGTGTATTCATTATAGGTAATTGACCATGATCATGAGATGATCTATACGATATGACGTATCGATAAAGGTCCATAGGATATATTGTAGGAAAGTTATGTGATTAGATTATCACAGGTAGATATAACTTTCCGGTTTCTTATACCTTACATAGTCACAACTGTGGGTGAAGCTGGGCACTTCACTTATATGACTGCCAGAATGCTAAGATGTTCTCAATAGTTGAGATGTAGTTCTATCTCGAACTATTGTAGCGCAGACTACACATTAGCATATGGGTGCTTAAATGTACACTGACTGATTGCATTCAATGAGAGACCTCTTGCATAAGCATACTATCAGATAGTTGGTCTCTCATTCACATTGAACGGTTTCGATGATCCTTAGATCTGATGAGTTCATTTATGACTGGGCAGTGATCTAACTGTTTTGATTTCACCAATATATTTTCTAACTTAGGGAATACAATACAGTGATAGTTGGATAGTCAGAAAGTTGTTCGAGTCATGATGAATTTCAAACAAGAAATCCATGCTCATTAATTTGAGAGATTATCCAAGTTCTGGGTAAGACAGTTGATTAAGTTCAAATCCTGCGCAGGTGATTTTGAAAACAAAATAAGTTTTAAAATATACTTTTATTAAAAGGTATTATACTTATAAAGGATTTTTTCAAAATGTTTTTCATGAGAAATTGTTTCTCATGGCTTAATCATAAGTCTTGGAAACCCGGATGATTTGCAATGGGCTATGGGTTAGATAGTATGTCAATCTCGAAGGCCCATTAGGGATAATGTATTTGAAAGGATAAATCGAATTTAAAAGTTCATGTAGCGGGGTCCGTATTGTTTAATGTTTATACACTGGGATTCAATTGCAACATGGATATCTCACGTCACTTGCAATTCCGATGTAATTCTCATTTAGGGTCAATGTGATAACATTGGATAAGCCAGGGTAAGAATGTCCCAGAGCAATCTATAGAGGTGCTCACATAAGAAATACAAGCTCAATAATTGATTAAAAGTTAATCAATTATTTTAAGTGATTAAAAGTTAATCATTTAATTAAATAAATTAATAGTTAATCTATTGTTTAAATTAATTGTTAATTTAAACTAAGGGATTATTTTAGTAGTTATTTGATTAACAAAATTAAAGGAGAAATGGGTTTGACCCATATCCATAAACCCATTAAAATGGACCTTTAATATGGGCCAAAGCCCATGGGTTTAAACCCTAGGGTGGGGCGCCCACTTGAGGAATCCTAATTGGATTAGGATTTGTTTAATTGAATAATTATTGAAATATAATTCCTTTTACTATGGAATTAAAATCCAAGTGTTGGATTGCAATTAGGATTAAGATGTTATTGTAATTAGATTACAATAAGGAGTTTTAACTCCTCAAATCCCACGGTGTACGATGTTGACTTATCTCTTTTAATTAAGGAATCCTCTTATAATAGGGACTCTTTAATTAATAGGATTCCCAACTAAAGTAGTTATAGATTAAGTAGGGGTTTATTTAATTAATAATAAGAGTTATTGTTAATTAATAAATCCTACTATATAAGATCAAGTTGGAGTAGGATTAAGATAAGATCCTAGTCTATAAATACCCCAATACCCTAGACCATTAAGTAGAATTCTCCAGAATTTTTCTCTCCTCTCCTCTCTCTCTCCAAACCATGAGCCCTAAAGGAGACCCTTAGGGATTTTCGTGAGCTATATTGGTGGTCCTAGTTGGGTTTTGTAAATCTAGGGTTTTGAACCTTAGTATTATTGGTGATAGAAGGTCTACACCATTGATCCATCTTCTTCCTCTTGCTTCTATAATTCCTAAGGAGATTCTAAAGCTTCGTGGAGATAGCGAAGAACAAGGATCGACCTTCTAGTATTTTTTCGGAGAAATCTCTACAAAGAGTTTTGACGGTTCAAGTGGATTAAGCTTCACCGGTGAAAAACATTCACCGAGTTGATATGACTAAAACTCTTAGATAATTTTGATGCTTTTTATGGTGTTAAGATCTAGGGGATCCAATTTCTGCATAAATTTTTATCCGGATCCGCCTTCAATCCCTAGGCTACCAACCTCCTTGACATTTTATTCTTTTGAGAGCCAAAGGCTAGGACCCTTCGTTTGGGCTACCAACCTCCTTGACATGTACTTGTTCTCTTTCACTTGTGAGCCAAAGGCTAGCACCCTTCACTCGGGCTACCAACCTCCTTAACGTGTTCTTGTTTTATTCACTTGTGAGCCAGAGGCTAGCACCCTTCACTTGGGCTACCAACCTCCTTGACATGTGCTTGTTTTCTTGTTTAATTTCTCATGTACAAATACTCTTGAAAAACTCAGTTCATGCATGCATGCGTGCTTGTGTGCTTGTCAATATTGGTAACCATGATGACATGAGCAATTTAAAGAAATGACATATGACATTTTGAATTCTAATTCTAACATAAGGGAAATAGACAAGCATATAAGACATTGAATCAATTTATCATTTTAGGGAAAATCACACAAGCCCTATTTTCATTTTCTTCCTTAAAATCCATTAATTTCTTATTTAGGTATTTTATCAAACACTTGACATGCACCATTCATAGTCATGTTATTTCCATTTCTAAGAGCGTAGATTTCATACAAATATCATAGTGTATTCATTATTTGTAGAATGTCCTTCCACCATTTTCTATACACATATCACACCACATTCATACGGCATCCAGTCGCCTCATCCCATCATAAGTTCATACATCCCACCATTTACATTCTTCTTGTTTATATTTAGGGAAAATAGTGCATCTCAAAGGAAAATGGAAGAATACAAGATTAACATCATCATTTGGTTTCGAAAACCTAGGTTATTGCCAAGGAAGTTAGTAGGGTGTACTAACCTTGAATCAAGGCTTGATCTTGGGTGGAAACCCTTGATTGAAGCTCCAACTTGGAAGAAGGGGGACCCTTGTTTGAATAATGTTTGAGTGGGGAAGAAACCCTCTTGAAAATACCGTGGAAATGCTGCCCTAGCTGTGGAGGAGAAGCTCTACACGTGCTTGAGGCTTGGCTTGGAGATATCCAAGAAAAAAGGAGGTTTTCTGGGTCTTGAAACCCTTGATTCTTGTCTCACAATGATGCCCTAGGAAAACCCTCTTCTTCTCTTCCTCTTTCTCTCTAAATGTTCTAAGTGTAGTGAATGGGGACCCAAATGCTCAAGCAAGCACTTATAGGCAAGGGTTTAACGCCCAAAAGATGAAAAAGCCCTTAATGAAATTTATGCAAAATGCGATATACCGATCGATCGGTGGTTAAGATCGAGCGATCGGTCGCCTATCGAGCGACCGGTGTTTTGACCAGGTAATCAGTCAAAAACATGCTCTCTGGAATTTTTTCTCATACAAAAAAGTTAACCAGTCGATAGCTACCAATCGATCGGTTGTGGACCGATCGATCGCTAATAATGACCGAGCGATCGATTGTGAACCGATCGATCTCTACATTAGACCGAGCGATCGGTGTTCTGCAGGTTCCACTATTTTGGCCATATCTTTTGACTCGTTCGTCGAATTTTGACGATTCAACTTGCGTTGGATTCATCTTTCAAAAAAGAACATTTCTGGCATTTTAGAAATTTTAATTTCTTCCTTATTTATTAATTAGATTACGTGAAAGGCCAATTGGCTACGAAAGTGCTATTCATTAAGTATGGAAAAGTCCAGGGTGCTACGGGATGTAAGTGTGATATTACGCTTGCACTCGTAGCTTCTAGGGGATCTAGAATGACTTAGAGTAGGACGAAACATAGGGTCAGGGGCCAAAGTTTGGGACACCCTGGGATGTATTTGATTTATACTCTCTTGGAGGTTTTTTTTTTGCTCTGCTGGGGAATTTGAGAGAGGTTGTCTCCGCTCGGAGGTTATCTCTACTAGTAGGAAAGAGTCCGGAGAGTTTTTATCTCTGTGCGGAGTCTCTGACTTTTGGGAATATTTCGACTTCTATTTTAGGATTTCCTTTGATGAAAATTTTGTATACTTTGATGTCGACTCCACCGAGGAAATTAAGAGGGATTTCGACTCAGTTTGGGGAAATTGGGGAGATTTTCCATTTCTAGTGACCGCACCTGATTTATCAGGTTGCTTACGTACCCTTTGTAGGATCAGGTCATGACGTAGTTCAGAAAAATGCCACAGGTTGGTAAGGGAGGGTGTCCTTGAAAAGGTTTTGTGAAAGAAAGGTTGTTAGGCTCAAGAGGCTAACTAGCGGATTTCATTGACTTTTGTAAATGGGGTTTACAATGTCAGGGATAAGGAGTGTGCCAAGGATGGCCTCCTGTCATTTCCCGGAGAAACTAAGAGTGCAAAGTGCCTATTAGATCTATACCCTAAGCGTAGTATCTCTTAACTTTGTCCATGTTGATAGGCTCTGGGAGGTCTTCGTCATCCATATGTCCAAGCTAAAGAGCACCGTCTGAGAATTTATCCCGGACGATGTATGGGCCTTCATAATTGGGAATGAACTAAAAGTGCAAAGCTAAAGTGCGCCCCTAACCATACGCCTTTGATAGGCCTGGGAGTGATTGATGGCTATTAGTTTTCGCTTTTCAATCAAGTTCAGCTGCTCATACCAGGTCTGAGCCCATTCTGCTTCTAAGATTTCTGCTTCCATTAACACTCGAGTGATGGAATTTGTACTTTGACCGAGAGGACTGCTTCCATACCATAGGTCAGGAAAAATGGTGTTGCCCCAGTTGAGGTTCTGATGGACGTTCTGTAGGCCATGAGTGTGTATGGGAGCATCTCATGCTAAGCAGAATAGTTAGTTGTTATCTTCTCAATGATTTTCTTCAAGTTCTTGTTGGCTACTTCAATTACACCATTAGTCTGTGGCTTGTAAGGTGTAGAATAGTGATGTTGTATTTTGAACTTCTGGCAAAGATCAGTCATCCCCTTATTACAGAAATTAAAAGCATTGTCTGTCACAATCTCATATGAGACTCTGTACTGACAGATGATATCCCTTTCTAGAAAGCGCTGAACCACAGAGGCTGTGACTTTGGCATATGAGGCTGCCTCGACCAATTTTGTAAAGTAATCGATTACAACCAGGATGAATCAATGACTGTTAGATGCTTTCGGAGCTATGGGTCTGATGATGTCGATGCCCCAAGTTGAGAATAGCCAAAGAGCAGTTAAATTATGGAGCCTTATTGGCGGTGTATTGATTATGTCAGCATAGATCTGGCACTAGTGGCACTTCTGTACATGCTTACAACAGTCAGTTTCTATTGTAGACCAGTAGTAACCCAGTCTGAGAATCTTTTTGGAGAGCATTAACCCATTCATGTGCGGGCCGCAAGTTCCTCCGTGATTTTCTTCAACTACCTATGCCGCTTCACTGGGGTCAAGGCATCTGAGCCATATCAGATTTGGTGATCTTTTGTATAAGACTCCCCCCGAAAGGATAAACTGGATAGCCAGTCTTCTGATTGCCTGCCGGTCTATTTTGGTGGCATTGGGGGAAAGGTCCTGTCCTCGAGGTACTGCTTGATGTCTGCATACCAAGGCTTGTCATCTGATACTGTGTCCTGCTCGAGGCAATAGGCAGTTTGCTCCTGTTGTCGAATCTATATCAGCCAAAGCATGATGCCTTTGGGGATCTGAACCATGGAGGCAAGAGTGGCCAGTGCATTGGCAAATCTGTTATAGTTCCTGGATCTATGGCTAAAGGTGAATCTTCTGAACTAGGTGATCAACATATTGAGATAGACTAGGTACGGGACTAGCTTTGCTTCTCAGATAGCCCAAGATTCGTTTGCCTGGTAGATTACCAAGGATGAGTCACCGTAGACATCGATCTCTTCTATCCCGATGCCTAGGGCTACTTTCAGACCGGCTATGCATGCCTCGTATTCTGATTTATTGTTGGAGCATCTGAATTTCAGCTTAACTGAGATTGGGAGGTGTGTTTCCTTGGGTGAGATTAGGACTGCTCCTGCCCCGTGCCCATGACTGTTGGTGGCTCCGTCAAAGTATAACTCCCAGTCAGAGTATTCTTACTCTTCTGCTTCTGTGTACATGATGGCTTCATCTGGAAACTGATCATGTACTGAGATGTGGTCATCTGCTGGACTGTAAGCCAAGTGATCTACTATCGCCTGTCCCTTGATTGACTTCTATGTTATGTATCTGATGTTGAATTTTGACAGCATCATAAGCCATCGGGCAGTCCTTTCGCTAGTGGCTGGCTTTTCCAAGAGATACTTGAGTGCTTCATCCAGGAGATCAGTATTACCGGGTAGGAAAGTAGGTAGTGTCGCAGACGCTGAGTAGCCCAGACCAGTGCCAGACATGACTTCTCAAGAGGACTGTGCCTCTCTTCATACTCCAGCAGACGTTTACTAATGTAGTAGATAGCTTGCTCGGTTCTACATGTCTCATCGTGCTGTGCTAGGATACACCCCATGGAGGTTTCTTACACTGAGATGTAAAGTAGTAGGGGTTGTCCCGGCGTAGGGGCACAAGTACTAGAGGGTTGAGCTTGTATTGCTTTATTCTGTCAAAGGCTTCCTGACATTCGTCTGTCCAGACCGTCGGTGTATTCTTCCAGAGAAGCTCGAAGATCAGTTCACAGATCGGAGTGAGCTCAGAGAAGAACCGGCTGATGTACTAAATTCTACCCAGGTTACCACGGATCTCCTTTTCAGTCTCGAGAGTTAACATTTTGATGATAGCCTTAGGTTTGGCTGGATCGATCTCGATGCCTCTTTTGTTGACAATGAAGCCAAGGAGCTTTCCTAATGAGGCTCCAAAGATGCATTTGGCCGGATTCAGTCTCAGGCCAAACTTTCTGAGTCTATCACAGAGTCTTTTCAAGTCTTTTGAATGCTGCCTGGAAGTAGGCAATTTGACGATCATGTCATCCACATAGAGTTCAGTTGACTTGTGGATCATGCCATGAAATAGTGTGTTATGGCCCTCTGGTAGGTTACCCCTGCATTCTTGAGTCCGAATGGCATAACCTTGTAGCAGAACGTGCCCCAAGGTGTGATGAAGAACGTTTTCTCCATGTCTTCTTCTGTCATTCTAATCTGGTTGTATCCGGAGAAACCGTCCATAAATCAGAGAGTCTCATGCCCTGCCATATTGTCGACCAGAATGTCGATGTACGGGAGAGAAAAGTTGTCTTTGGGGCTTGCCCTGTTTAGATTTCGGTAGTCGATACACATCCGGACTTTGCCATCCTTCATGGGTACGGGCACGATGTTGGCCAACCATTCAAGGTAAGTTGTTACTGCCAGGAAGCCTGCAATGATCTACTTCTCAACTTCTTCCTTGACTTTCTGCGACCATTAGGGTCTCATCCGCCTCAGTTTCTGCTTAACTGGTCTGACGTCGGGGTTCAGGGACAGTCTTTGTACTACCAATGTTGGGTTAGCCCAGGCATGTCTGCATATGACCAGGTGAAGACATCACTTAAGCTCCTCAGAAAGCTAATCATGTATGCTCTTTGCTGAGAGTTCATGCTTGTGCCAATCCTGACTAGCTGGAGGTTGTCCTCGGAACCAAGGTTGACTGTCACGGTATCCTCAATGTTTGACTGTAGAAGTCCCTCACTGTGTTCTAGGAGGTCCAGAATCTCCTGAGGCGGTTTCTCTTCCTTCTCTGAGTCATATTCCACTTCCGTCAGTTTTAGAAAGTGTTTAGGGGTAGCCTAAGTGCAGGTGATTTTCTGGTAAAAAATTAGCTAAGTTTAGCATGCTTATGTTTTTTTTGTTTTTTGTGGCTTCAAGACACTAGGCCTTCTAGTGGAAGAGTCAGTGTGATTTTCGTCATCAGCCAAAATGTTTGATGTAAAATATGTTTTTGAGTCAAAATGATAGATTTCATTTATAAAACAAGTATGATTGTTGTTACAAAAGTTGACTCAACAAAAATGAGCCGATAGTGGCCTGATATTTGGATTTTACAAGTTGGAGCAAAAGAGAGATAGAAGGAGGAGAAGGGTAATGTTTGTTCATTGTCCGGTCTGACCAACCTTTCCTGCACTACTGTTGCCCCGGCCCAGGCTGGCCTCGATTGTGAGAGCCTCAGTCCACCAACGGATTAATGGTTTGCGACTGGATGGCGTTTCGGCGCTGTTGGAGATGGTGCAAACCTGTACTCCCACTAGGTATTCTACTTCGGTAGCAAAGTCTTCGACAGTCAACTCGTCAAACAATTAGGCCATGCTGAAGATCTCTGGATCTGGAATCTCTGAAGATTCGGCATTGGACTGGGGTGTTAGGGAAACTGGTGCAGTAGAGGTGTCAGGGTAAGGCTCGAAGGTTCCGACTGGGAATGTTACAGATATATGAGGTCGAGGTTCTGGTTTTCTTGACCGACTATTTTTCTTTGTAAGCTTTGCGAGATAGTTCTCGTATTTGGGCCTGTAGCCCAATCCAAAGGATGCGGTGTAGCACGGAGGTGTATATCTCTTTCCGATTCCTTGGTTTCGGGCTCCCAGGCCTGCCCCAGGTTGATAGTTCATCTTTGGCATCATCTTGACAAATGGCAGAATCTTCTGCTTGTTCTACTTTTCTATCTACGTGATAGAACTGACTTGCTCAAACTAATAAGATATAAAGGATTTGTCCTGTCCGAGCTCCTGGATGTCCCCAAAGGAACTTGCTAATTCTTCTGACGGTATTACGACCAGATGGTCGTCTTGGATGAATTTGATTCTCTGGTGCAGAGAGGAGGGAATGGCTTCGGTCGCATGGATCCATGGCCTCCCAAGGAGCAAAGTAAATGAGGCAGACACATTTACAACTTGAAAATTTATAGCAAATTGAGCAGGTCTGACTTTGATAGCCAGATCTATGTCACCCAGATTTTGCCTTGTTGAGTTGTCAAAGGCCCGGATTGTGATTGGTCTCTTCTTTACCTGATTGAGGTTCATACCCAAGCTTTACAATGTTGATAGTGTGCAGATGTTTAGGCCAGAGCCGTTGTCAAATAGTATTAAGGATAAAGTCCTGTCCATGCACTGCACTACTATGTAGAGGGCCAGGGTATGGTCCCTGTCGCCGTCCGGTATCTCTTCTTCTATAAAGGAGATAACTTTGGGTTCTAGCACTTGTCCCACCATATGTCCTAGTTTCTCGGGCGTGATGTCTAGTGTTATGTGGGCACTATTAAATACACGGAGGAGCTGCTTTCGGTGATGTTCGGAAGTCAGAAGTAGACCCAAGGTTGAAATCTATGCCAGGACTTTACTCAACAACTGAGTGATGTTAAATTCTTTCATTTTTTCTAAGATTTTTAGCAAAACTGTAGAGTTTGCTGATCATTTCTCAGGGTTTGATACCCTTATTGTTTCTGTTTCTTTCTCTTTCCCTTTCCCTTTCCTTTTTGCCTTTGCCAGCTCAGCTGTCGGCGATTGATACACCCGGCCAGAACGGGTGAGGTTGGCTATACTTTTGCTCTCAATGATGAGAGAGCAAGGAGCGAGTACATGGTTAAGGGTGAAAGGCTGAGAAGAGATGAAAGGAATTCAGACTGGGCCAGTTGAAGTGGAGGCTTGGGCTAGAGCCGTGGGCAAATTGGTGGGACAGGGGATTGTGTAGACAATCAACTCTTTGTTAGTTTCAAGAGCTAGGATTTGTACTGGGGCTTGAATGGCCTGGATGTTTGATAAAGGGAGAGGGATAATGACTGGTTGTCGGTAGGAGGGCCTAATGATGCCATTGTCTACTGCCGATGCGTCAGGTCTAGGCTGCCCTGCCTGGGCTTGATTGTTGACTTGATTGTTGTGTAGGGGTAGTGCTGCCTAATTGATGATGGTATTTCTTGGAACCAGCTCAACCTTATCCTCATCCAGAAGATCCTGGATAGCGCACTTTAGGCCGATGCAATAGTCTGTTGCATGGCCTGGGCTTTGGTGAAAGACGCAGTATTGATTGACATCGTAGTTTTTGTTTCTCTTGTCTGGTGGTAAGAGGGGAGTAAGGCCTCTTACAGAAAAAAGACCATGTTTGGTTAAGAACTCTAGCAGTTGGCTGAAAGTGTAGGGTAGAGGAGTGAAGTTCCTGGGGGGATTGTTCTACTGCTGGTTTTGCCCCTGGTTAGGCCGAGCTGGCCAAGTATTTCTGACAACTGGCTGTTGCTGAGCTGGAGCTGGAAGTCTGATGGGTGTTGTAGAAGCCACCATATGTACACTTTCTTTCTTTTTCTAGTCCCAGGGACTGCAGTTCCTGCTGGTTGAAGCTTTAGCTTTTGGAGGATCAAGCCCTAGACTAGAGTTGATGACCCCACTCTTGATGGCAGTCTCTATGCGGGCACCAGACTTGACGATGATGCCGAAATCTACCACGGGCAAAATGACCATCAGGGTCGAGTAGAGCTGCTTCAGTGTGCCTATGAACAAGCTTGCCAGTTCCTCCTTAGGGATAGGAGTAGGAATTTTAGCTACCATCTCCCTCCATCAAGTGGCGTATTCCAAGAAAGATTCGTTATTGCGCTAGCTCATCTATTCGAGCTGGCACCGCTGAGGCCGAAGCTCCTAGTTAAAGGAATACTACTCCACAAAGCAGTCCATGGCATCCTGCCAAGTCTTTATCATTCATTTATCTACGAACATCCACCACGTCAGGGCTACCCCCTTTTGGCTCTTCTTAAAGTACTATAAGAGGAGGGGCTGGTTCTTCTGATGCAGGAGCATGTTCCCCAGGTATAGCTATAAGTGTTATTTTGGATAGCCTAAACCGTCATATTTATCAAAGTCTAGCACTTTGAAACCTGTGGGAACTGCATCCCTTGAAGAGAAAGTCAAGTCCTCCAGAGAGAGACTGGTGCTGGTAGAAGCACCCTTTATCTTTCTCATTTCCTCCTTCATTTGTTTGATCTCCTCTTGCTAATCATGGAGAGCTGACATCGGGTCTGAGAAAGTGTTCCTAGTCCATATCTCCTCTGCCTGTAGCGGGTCCAGGGTTATTGATGATAATCAGAATAAGCTGAGGCTTAGGGATAGGTTGTTTAGATGACTCGCCGGTCGGGTAGAGGGTAGAGGGTTCATCGGTTCAGGTTCCAATTAGAATCTTCAAGGATTCCAGAACACTGTCAATTTTTGCTTGCATGGCCGCGATGTCCATGTCATGAACTTATAGGATCTCACTAGTCTGCTGTTGCTGATCAATTAGTTTTACCATCGTATCTGAATTGCTTTATGATTTAGCTCGGGTGGGCACCTATTCTAAGACCGGTACTTCTGTGAGGACTGTGTCAGCTACTTCTACGAGAATTGGAGTCATAGAGCGACTCATGCGTCGGCTCATGCAACTGAAAAGAATGCAACAGCTAATCACAATTATGCATGATGAGACAGAATGCAGGAAAAGATTTTTCATTGCATGAGTGAGTGAGTGAGTACAAGACAGTGACTCAAGAAAAGAAAAAGACTCAACTCTAAGCAGGTCCATTAGGGATGGTAAAGTCAAGTGGTTGGGGCACGCCTTCAAGGTCCATAATCTATTGTTGGAGGGATGTGATTTCAACCTCCATGCGTTTAATTGTTTCTGTAGCATTAAACATGTGGGATCCGTACTGTTTGATCCGACTGGTCATCTCAACCTTTGCATTGTCAAGCTGCTCTTGATGGAAGTACAGTTGGCCCTGATGATGGCGATCTCTCGAGCATCACCCTTGCGTCTCTTCTGAAGGGACTGGATTGTATGCTCGAGCTGGTCAACCTGTTCCAGTATAGTTAGGAGTTCGCAGTTCTGCTCCACTTCCTGTTGTCTGAAAGCTCGTTGAGACTTCCGTAGCCTCTTCTCTTTCTCCTAGATTTGTAACTGCCTTTTCAGGAAGAAAGCTGTCCAGGGAACCATCATTTCAGCTATGGGTATGGTTCCATGAGATGGATCTGCAACTAGTGTGGGCAGTTCCCTATGTCCGGGCATAGTAGATGGAATGTCAAGGTCTTCCACCCATAGTTGGTATGTAAAATCATTTGGTGGTCCTGTTGTAACCACAAAGTCTGGCCATTGATCTCTCTGGGAGCTTCGCCAATCTGCTGGGAATCGGCGAGTGAGACGTTCAGATTACACTGTGAAGTTAACGAAGTCATGTTCCAGGTTATCTATCACCGGGATGGGCTGAGGGAGTCCAAACTGGCGGAGGACTCAGAGTGGTACGTAGGCTGCTAAGCCAGTGAGACCTGCAAGGATCATGCATCGCCTTCCTGCTATAACAATGCATGGTAGCTGTCTACGAACCAACCACACGTATTCCCATGTAATCTGCTCCTCTGTCAGGTTCTAAAGAAGCCAATAGAGAGTTTTAACGTCGGTGGTCACTATCTGGCCCTGATTCTGAGAAATCTTCCTGGGCATGCTGTATGCATCTCGGGAGACATCGGGCACCGGTAGGATGGTGGGCAGGTATGAGACCAGCCACAGGTGCAAGATTGGTGCACTGGTATGGAAGATGCCCTTTCTACATTCTGCTGCTTGGTTGAGATCCCTAACATGCTCTATAAAGATGACTGGGATGACCATCTTGTTATCGCGCATGTCTTCAATAATCCTCACCAGTACTGAGTCGACAAGGATGTGGCATCTCAAGAACATCAGCTGGGACATGATGATCAGTACAAAGGCATTGAGACCTGAAAGTTCAGCTATCGGGGATTTAGGGTTCCACCTGGGCCGGTACTGTTACTCAAGAAATTTAATAGACACCTGTTCGTAAGTGCTGGTAGGATTGTGCTGGAAGGAGGCAGGCTTGATTTGTAAAAGCCTTGATAGGTCTGCCTAGAAGTTTACCCTGTAGTGCGGTACTATGGCATCGCCTTCCATAGTTAAGCCAAGAATGCACTGTATTTCCTCCAGTATTAGACACAGCTCGTTCTTACCGAAACAGAACACCATGTATAATGGGTTCCAACACTGGATTATAGCATTTAAGAGGCACCAGTCTGGCTCAACCATGAACAAGTCTAGGGTGTTACCCATTCGGTAGTACTGAGCCCAAGCGAGACGCTGATCCCGAGTTAGGGCCCTAATTGTTTTCTAGAGAGTTTTGTCACATACCCCCTGGGAAGTCAGGTGTACGGGCCTCAAAGGCTGACCATTTGATGGAACAATTCCTGACGGACCTGCCATCTACCTGAAGAAATATACAGACCATTTGATGATGTATTTTTTTATTTTTATCGGGTGTGACAAGGCACATGTGCTCCAATAGGGAAAGCGAACAGAGATCTAGTATGCTTTACCCTCATCGTTAGGAGCCGGAGGCCTATCAGGTTAAGGCTGGGATAGGTCAGGTGGAGACCTATTTGTCTGCGATTTGAACCCCATGTGCTAAGTCAAGATGTGGGGTAGGATGTGTTTTATTACAAGCACAAGTTTGGCCCATCACATGTCCCTGGGTGGGTGCTTATCCAGGTAGGTTGTGCCCGAGTAGTCAACCATGATTAGGGATAGGTATAGGGTGCAAGTAGGTTAGGGTTTAGAATATCCCTCCAGGTGGGCTGCTTGTAGACTATACCCTAGCCTAGGCTTTATGTATGCATGCTGGGGTGATGCAAGTATGTTCCTAAGGATGGAGGGATCACTTAACACCGTATATGCGACTACCTTAAAAATAGACAATTTGTGTAAGCGAGAGCGTTCAGAATCCTTTCCTGATGGTAATCACCTAGCAGGAGTAACTCAGCAGACCTCTAAGACTTTTAAGCCTCTATCACTGAGGATAATCATCCAGCAGCCATAAGCATATTAAGCTTGTCTAATGGGAATCAGTGTTGTTACACTACTATGCTATGTATGGGATGCACAGTACGAAATACACTCAAAATATATAAAGAATTAGTATTAGACTATATTCTAAGGCATTTTCGTAGTATTGATATTAATTTGGCTTAGACCTAGGTTCTGGGTTGAACCTTGAGGTATGTCCGCATCATCTTTTTCCCTAGCAGAGTCGCTAGAGCTGTGAGCACGGGTTCCGGTTACCCACATTTGGCGTGATTGTTATGTTTAGAGTCACCGCTTATTAATTCGGTAGGGATAAGTCCCAAGTAATGGATAAAGTCTTGGTCTGCTTAGAGGTCTAAGTAAGAGGTTCGGTTAAGCCCGGGAAAGGTGTTAGGCACCCCATCACTTCCGTTTTACAACAGTTCCCTACTTACTAGGTTTAAGCCAAATTAATGTCAATTAGTAGTCAAATGCCTTAGATTTAGTGTATACTAATCCAAGAAGGGAAAAGCTGACTAGGGTTGAAACCGGGTTGGGTTGCCTACGTACTCACATTAGGGTGAGATTAGACCAAGCGTAATTCTGGCACATGAGCCTGTGCCAATGTTAGGGAAGTGTTGTGTGTGCACCAAGGGTTGATTAAGGTCTAGCCAGGAGGCTAGGGGTGGTTGACCGGGTTGGTAGAGTGCTTGGTTATGATTGATTGGGCCCAGTAGGCCAAAGGGTAGTCCAGTAGATTGGGATTTAGGCCCAGTAGGCCGAGATCAGGTCTAGTAGGCCAAGGATGTATGCCCGAAGGCTAAGATTTAGTTCGGTAGACTAAGAGATGGGCCTGATAGGCCACGATTTAGCCCGGTAGGCCTAGGATAAGCCTGGTAGGCTTTGGATTGAGCCCGGTAGGCTAGGGGTAAGCCCGGTAGGCTTAAGTTAGGCTCGGTAGGTCAAAGGTAAGCCGGGTAGGCTTAGAATTAGGCCCGATAGGCCAAGAGGGTTTAACCATTGTTATGATTGCCAACCGGGGTTGGGCAAGGTCCAAGGTATGCTTAGGGTCCTTAAATATTGTTTGAACATTTCTAGGGATTTTCTCCAAATTTTCCCAAATTAATTGGGCTAACCATGGTTAAGACATGGGTTTAACCATGGTTAGTCCAGATAACCAAGGTTAGGTAATGTACAAAGTTAGATTTGGATTTATATTACCATTTGGGATTTTTTATGATTTTTAAAATTTTTCATAGCTTAAATGGGCTTAACTATGGTTAAACCAAGTGTTAACCATGGTTAAGCTCATCTAACCATGGTTAGGCATGAGCATGTAGTCCAAAAATATCGTTTTCCCAAGTTTTAGAATATTTTGGAGTTTTAAGAATTTTCTTAGATTTTTCCAAGTTGGTTTGGCCAATTAACCATGGTTAATGGTTGAGTTAACCATGGTTAAGGCATGGGATGACCTGGGTAAGCTTGGGGTGGGCCCCAGGGGTCAGGTAAGGCCTAGTGGAGGGCTCCCATGGGCTTTGGGTTCACTGTAGAGCCCAAAAAAAACTAAAAATTCATATTCTCAATAAATGGATTACCGACAGTTTAGCTGTTTTTTAACCAAGTTTACACTCCTGTAACTATGGTTCGGTGGTGAGTTAGGGGATGCTTGACCCCTGGTTTTGAAGAGAGGAATGCCAAGAACAAAATAAGCCTGGGTGGTCCCCAGGGGTGGCCTAGAGTGGGCCTTACAGTATGCCAAAGTGACATTGTCACAATTCACATAAAATGATGAATGTCGACAATCTGATTGCCGACATTCTGGCAGTTTTTGGTTTTTTAGATTTTAACCCTAGTTAAGGTTAACTATGGGTCTCGAGGTGTGTAGGTAAAATGTAGGGGAGACCGAGGGGTACAACCCAGGCCTTGAAATGACCCAAAAAGTTCTCAGTGGGGCCCATAGACCTCAAAACAGCAAGGTTCAAGGGTGTCGACACTGTGATTATTGACACCCTAGATTTTTTCAGAATTTGAAAAATGCCCTACTGGGTTGCAATGGGGATGGTTCCAGGGGTTACGTCATGGCATGAGAGATCCCTAAAAGTCCCCTGAGGCGACTCCACGAGTTGGTATACCCAAGGGGGTTCCCCACACCTATGATCAAGGTGGGAGATATCCTTGTCATGGGCTAACTGCAAACTGAAAGGGATTAGTTCCCTGGAAGGACCATGGGCTCACATAAACATTTAAAATAGGAAGTAAATGGGTAGGGGAGGCCCTACCATGCTGCCCTCGCTTGGTGGCTCGGTGGTGGCGTTGTGCGTGGCTGAGGTGCTGCTGCAGGCGGTGGAGCACGATGATGCTGCTACCCAAGCGTTGGGAAGGGAGCAAGGGCTTCGTGGAGCTATTGGGAAGGCCTAGAGGTGCTGGACTAGGGCATATGATTGGATTCGGATAGGGATTCAGAGTGAGGTCTGTGGAGTGGGTCTCACGGTCATGGGGGTGTTCCATTTATAGGGGAGAGTCATGGGGACACCCATGGCATTAGAACAGGGTTTGGTGGAGCTCTTATGAGCTGGAGAGGCTATGCAGGTCAGAGGAGTGGTGGTGCAGGTGTGCTTGACCATGCAGGGGAGCTGGTGTGCTGCAGAAGAGAAAACCAGGGGGTATCAGCAATGGGATTACCAACATTACCCAGCCTTTGAAATATGAGGTTGTCGGTAATTCAGTTGCCGACACTGTTGGTTTTTAACCAACAGGCCTTCGGCGCCTTGGAGGCACGTGGTACAAGCTGGTTTTTTGAATTGTTTTGGGCCTGGGCATGGGCCCAAACCGAGATCTTGGACTTCTAGGGCTTTGAGGACCTAGGGTTTAATCCCTAAGGGCCTAGGGCTTGGTTTAGGGCTTGGATCTACCTAAGTTTTTGGACTAGGGTTTGGTCCTATGGTTAAACTAGGGTTACCTAGGTTTAACTAGGGTTCAATCCTTGGGTTTGCCTAAAGTCTACTAGGGCTTGCCCTCAACTTGGTTAGGGATTACCAGGGTTAACTAGGGGTCTAGTCTTAGGGTAAGGTCAGGGTTTACCAAGGGTTAGGCTAGGGTTTACCTAGTGTTAGGGCTTAACTAGGGTTAAATCCTATGGTTCGGATAGGGTGATACCTAGGGTTTGCTAGGGTTTTCCTACGGTTAAGGGGACTTGGCTGGAGATTGCCATGGTTAAAGGAATTAACCATGGTTAGCTAGGTGTATAAAAATTGGGTGCTTACACATCTCATAAGTATGATGTCTCCTAAGTCTAAGGTTCTCATAAGTACACGAGTCAAGGTGATGATATGATGTATATCGGCACATGTTCTTCCGCACTCTAATTATGTTATTATGCTATTAGTTATGGGTCTAACTAAGTGCAGGTATACTATATTGTTGGTTGAATTTTACATACACCGAGTACTTTTATACTCAGTCAGACTTTTGTCTTTGCAGGTTTAGAGCAGGAGTACACGGTGGAACCGTGGATTGAAGAGGCTTACATTGAAGGAGGAGAAGATGAGCCTTTTGAGGAGGGAGCCAGGGGTTTTAATAGTTACCCCTATTAGTTTATGTTTTATTTTGGTTAAGAGAATTTTAATAGACTCTTAGATGATGTTGCTTATCAAACTTTCTTTATAGGTGAGTATCGGACTATTTTATTCATAATGAGTTGTATATGTTGGCCATAGACTTGAGCAGGATGGTTTGAGTTTATATATTAAAATTTTACTACTCTCATTTTTGGAGACTTGTGTAGTATGCCTTGGATGTCATGAGATTTAAGCAGGTTTAAGAAATGTGGTGACCCAATGTCCTATTTTGGTCAAGGTAGGATTTGGGATCGTTACACTTACAACCTAATATTACACATGTGAGACTGAACACAAACCTAGACCACAGAAAACTCTTCTGATACATTGCCTTAGAGTTGATATTGAGTTACATACAATAGAAGTCTATTACCTCAAACAATTTCACATTTTTTAATGTTAAAACCCCATCATTGAGATCTAGTGGAAGACTAAAATATTACAACAGCACCAGAAACCCTAATCCTAATTAATTACATCAGCAGAAACATTCAACCCAATCCATCCATTTAATTCAAAATTCTGCATTAATATAATATATAAGTAGATTAAAAAACAAAAAACTTGCGATTTGGGATATCGAATGATTGAACAAATTTCAACAATTCAAACACAAAGAATCCAAACACATAGAAACGAAACACTCACAGCTTCTCCCGGAGCTCCTTTAGAGCTCCAATGGAATCAACAAGCCGCTGGAATGTCGAGATAGCAGTATTAATCTGACGGAGAGTGTGCTGGAGGGTGCAGGAGCAGGTGGCCGGAGCAGCGCAGGAGCAGGTGGCCGGAATAGCGTGGGAACAGATGACTAGAGCCTGATTACCGGAGACAGAGAGATAGAGTTAGAGCAGAGAGATAGACCAGACAAAGAGAGAGAGAGAGAGAGAACCTGAGAGCAGACCTCACTGAAGAAGGTGGTCGGAGCAGGGAGCACGAGCAGGAGTAGGGAGGAGAGGAAAAGAGGAAGGAAAGAGGAAGAAGGGAAAGAGAAAAAGATCGGGGCCCTAAATCCCTTACTATAGGGTCTTTACCGGTGTTTTTTTTAAAAAGCCGTTATAGACCATCAAATATCGTCACCATTGGGTTGGCGGAAGAAATTTTAGCGGATTCTGCCCATGTCTTTACCAGCGTTTTTTTAAAAATCGCCGTTAATAATTGACTAATACTGGCGTTGTTTTAATAGAACGCCGCTATATATGGTTCCCGTCATGTCTTTAGCGGTGTATTAGAAGAAACGGCGTTATAAGTTATATTAAGCGGTGTTTTCCTCTAAACACCGCTATTTGTTTGCCACTGTAACCCTTTAGTTTCGTAGTGATATCACGGTTGTAGTCCGTTGCTAAAAGTACTACTTTAAAATATAATACTAACAAATTCATTATAGTGACTGAATATTAGCTGATGGATTGCTTTAGCGATGGTATATTTTCCAGTCGCTAAAATGTCGCGCTTAATCGGCAGATATTTTGTAGAGTGAAGATGGTATTCTGTGAGCATGCTAGTATCAACTGCAATGTAACATATAGATTGCTCGTTGCTGCCATGTTGTAATACAGAACACAGTTTTGGGGGTTTTTAACAATTTTGATATCTTCTCATTGGATGATTCTAGCCGTGTTTTTGTTTTGATCTTTTATCGTTAAAATTTTTCCGACAATCCTAACCACGAAACAGTCGAGCTGCTTCAGGCTGGTTGATTGTATTGGTCAGAAATTGTTGCTCTCACTTGGGCCCACCATTGAAATGGGTCCCTCCTTTCCAAGATGGGCATCCATAGAGAGGAGCAAAGTCAGGATTTTCAAGCAGTGGGGGCACTCATGGATGATTGAAAATAGTAGTAATTGTTGATAGATTTTGTAGAGAAAATTAGGCGGGTATAAAATATTATAGTTACAAGGAGATGAGATTCTGGGGCATAGCCGCCATTTTTTTGACAACTAAGTTCTGGTGCCGTTTCCTCCATATACTTTCTACATATCTTATTAGTATTGTTTCTCCTTATTTATGTGACAGTTGTCCTCATATGGTATAAAAGATATATTTTATTTTTAAAAATTTATGAGACAGGTGGACCCTTGCACTACAACTATGACATATTAAATAATATAGTATATTTTTTTTAAGGGACTACTGCCTCCTTCTCCCATGATTATGTCCAATTAAATACTTAAATGTACAACTTAGTATAAAGAATACGATTTTGGTTTTGTCCAATTGCGATTGAATTCAGATAGTTCAATCGCACTTACATAGCCGTCCTTTAACTCTAATTAAAAACTTTTCCTTAGGCTATGTCTGGTTGTTGAGAAAATGGGTGAAATCATGGAAAAGAAAAGAAAATTTTGAATTTTTAACACAATTTTTAGTTGTGTTTTGTCCAATTTCCATTTCGTTTTCACGTTTCTATTTTTTTTCTCAACAACCAAACATAGGGATAGGGTTACTTTTTTTTTTCTAAAAACATAGGTTACATTGTTGAACCCTAAGGGTTAGTGAATCTTAATCATAGGTAATGAGAGTTAAAAGGGACACATGTTGACCTATGGGACAAGTTCGGTTGAATATGTTCCCAACTCAAATTTTTTTTTTAAGTTTAGGAGGCATGCTCCTATTCCCGTGCGAGATCGAATCATAGCCTATTGTGATTGAACTCGGAGAGATTTCAATCACAACCACGGGCCAACACGTGTTCTTTTTAATCCCTATAAATTATGGTTAAGATTCACTAACCCTTGGGGTTCAACAATATAACTTCAATTTTTAAAAAGAAATATTAAAAGAATATTAACCCTAAAGGCTAAAAATTCTTAACCAGGGTTAAATATTTTTTTCATATATTTTTCTAAACACCAAGGTTATATTATTGTACCCCAAGGATTAGTGAATCCTTGGGGTACAACCACAGTTTATAAAAGGGACACGTGTTAGCCGATGTGTGCGATTGAACTCTCCCCGAGTTCAATCGTGATTGGCTGGGATTCGATCTCTTCCCGTTCTATGCCCTGTATAATTTTTTTTTTTTTAAAAACTAGTTTTTACAAGTTGAGTGGGGGCACGGGCCCCCCACCTGGCTCTGCCCCTGGACCATAGAAGGGTCAAAGGTCAGGTCCCTTTCCGCATTGTGAATACACTGGTGGAAGGTTATAGAAATTCTAGGAAGATCCCTTACCATACATAATCTAGGATAAAGCTTCTAACAACCTTCTTAAGGCCGACACCACGGAGAGCTCTAAGAGCACGGGATTTCAAGTGGGGCCCACCATGTGACTGGTCCCACTTGAAATCCCATGTTCTTAAAACAAGGTCTCGGCTCTCAATAGATTCTAATGGACTTTGCTACTAAAATCCTCTAGGGCCGAGACTACCCCGAGACCACGTGTCATAGACCGGGAGTGTAAAAAAAAAAAAAACACATCTTAGCATGAAACACACCGTTTCGGGATGGTCTCAGCCCTAGAGGGTCTCAGAGAAGCTTTATCCTATTCTAATGAAAATCTCTAGCCCTAAGCCCTAGATGTGGCACAACTAGCTGGTAGCTAGGGTTTATTTTCCGGGAGAGGTGAAGGAATCAGAACAAATTGGTTTAGTATAACGACCTAAAAAGATGAGAAATCACTTCTTGCTGGGTCAAGGGAGCTGGAGACATGAGTTCGGTCAAGACCCAAACAGTTAAGAAAACACTTTTTTTTTGTTTTTTTTTAGCGTTAGTGACTCTAACCAAACAAGTCACTAAAACCGAAAACCAAGTGACAAAGAGCTTGCAAGTTGTAATAGTAGTGTTTTATTCATATTTATCATCTCATGTGCTTAATATTATGGTTCTTTACGTCTCTCTTTACTTTGTGTAGTTTTCTTGTACTAAGGATATTACTATCCACTACAATGTTGCTGTAGCACTGTACTCCAAAATCTAATATCATTATGATAGAGCAATAGTCCCCTTGTCAGCCGAGGAGGGGACTATTCCTCCTCGCTCTCACATGGCCGACCCTTCAACTCCCATTAACTCGAGTTAGCTTTTTTTGACCTTTAATTAAAAAAGATTTATTTTATTTTTCTAAAAACCAATGGTAGATGGGTGAACCCTAAGGATGGATGAATCTTAACCATAGTTAAATGGGGTTAGAAGGGGGACAGATTGAAAGTATGCCTCTTTTTAATTTTAGAAAGACAGTTCTTGGGAGGCATACATCGAATCACAAGATCTAACTAAGATTTTAATTGATTTTATTCAATGAAGGTTAGAAATCACAATCACCTTTGCGACTTTGAAATTGTTAAGTCAAATCCACATAAGAACAGTACTCGCAAAACTTCACAAGTGTCAAGTCTCCTGTCGATTCACACGAACCTTATTTTTCCTTTAAAGCTTTCTCTAATGGAAGCTAATGGCCCTTCCAAATTTTCACCTCTAGGGATCTTGAATAAAAGATCCAATCTTTTATTATAAAGAACTTTTCTTGATGATCAAGATCCTTGATCTTCTTCTTCTTGATTATTCAAAACTTAGAACACACAAGAGAAGAAAGGGGAGAGGGGTGACCATACACCACTAGAGAGATGGGCTAGGCGTGAGATTTGAGGAGAGGGGAGAGATTTCCAAATCTGAAAATTATGGAAAATTCAAGAATGCCTAAAGCCTTGGACGTCCAACCTTCTTTATAGGCTTTATTGGTTTCTTGCAACTAAAGTTTCCTAATCCTTATCCAATAAGGATTCCTCAATTAGTTTCCTATTTGGTTTCTCCATAATTAATTAGGAATAATCAAAAATAGAAACTAATCTCATCCATTAGTGTTCAACTAATCTAATTAGGATTCCTTGATTAGCAAGAAACTAATAGACTCCTTGTCCAACAAGGAATCTTTAATCAATAACTAACTCTAACTAACCTTATCCAATAAGGATATTAGTTATTAGAAACTAATTAAAATAATAACAATTATTATTCCTCCTTGAAGTGGGCGTCCCACCCTAGGTGGGTCCCACTTCACACATCCCCAATGGGTTTTAAACCCTTTTGGTCACTTTAACTATTCTTTTAAAATATTCCCCAATGGGTCCTACCCATTTGGTTTTTCACATCTAATGTGATTCCACCTTTTAGAGCTTCACTATACCATATAGTGATTACTTAGAGAAGTTAATTAATTTAATAAATTATTAAATTAAATACTTTAAGAAGGTCCTTGTGTGTGGGATCTAAAGGGATCTCCTATTTCCGGTTGTGGGACCAAGTACTCAACCTTTTTGGTTAAATCATTGTTACTAGGAAACACCTTTCCTAAAACTCCATTAGGATCATAGAATGTTATCTAAGTTCCTGGATTTCTACCAATCACAATTAATGTCCATTAACACAATGTGATTAACCTCCAGAAATTAGAGAATTGCTTGTAAGTACCATCTCACAATATATTTACAAATAAATCCTTCCACATTCCGATATCACTTGTAAGCTTCTGAGATTTGAACAATTCCACTGTCTAGTACCTAGCTTATGAATAGAACACTTTCTCATGATTACTTTTTCATTGAACTGAACCTCCAAAACACTTTTGAAGAAACATCAAAAAAGAACTGACATATATATATTTATATATACTTTTCTATATTGAAAATACCAACTTCGATAAAAACCATTTTACCGAAAAGCACCAGTACTGGATTTAACAGTTCAGTTCAACAAGTATCACCTTGATATCATTATCTCCAGTTAAGGAGTTGTGGATTCCTTATTGAGTGTTTACACACTTCTCCAAACATTGTGTACATGACCCAACGTACCCGGAGTTAGTTCTGTGTATTGGACATTGCCGATTCGCACATCAAAGCCATATAGACAAATGTCTGAGAAGATGTTAACCTCCTAGGTCTAAGGACTATTTGTCAAATGGATAACCCGAATACAATCTGACAGTGTATTCCATAGGGTATCCACTAGTGACTCCGTTCAGTATTATGTACTTGCTACATATACTCACATGTTAGTCAAGAGTCACCACTCTCTATGAATGATATTCATCACACTATCTCATAGAACTACACATGTGCAAGCCATGATGAAGTACGGCGCCTAACCAGTACTCTAGAGGCTTCGAACAATATTAGGTTTACAAGGAACCGAAAAATTATATCTCCTCGCAACCTTTGCATGATTTTCCTTCAATGTTACCTATGAAACTTTATGTCATCATCAAATGAGACAGTAATTAATATAAATACCCTTTATAGTTGGTTGTGTGAATATGATACTTGTCTAATCAATATAAAAAAGTCTCTTATTGGCTTTTGAGGGCATATATGTCAAACACAGATGGCAAGAAAATGGGAGCCGAGACACTCCTCATCGCGTCACTGGCCTATGAGGTGATTATTTTCCATTATGATAATGGCATTAGAGTTGCTGACTTTGGCACATGTTTGGCTTTTGGGGGCTACACCACTACAGGGGCTGTAGCGCCACCAATACTACGAGTACTGCTTAGACATGGAATACGTATGTACTGCACATTCCAACTATTTGAGCTGCATGTCAGTTCCTAAATAGTTGGAATTAGGTTTTTTTTTTAATTTTTTTTTTATGAATAAGGCACTCAATTGAAAGATTATTTATTTATTTATTTCTGAATAAGGCACTTAATTGAAAGAAGAGGAAAACAAATTTGAGACAGCAACCATGCTATATTATAAGAGCATCTCCAAGAGTGCTATTTGGTGTTCCAATGCTATATTATAGCATTGGAGCACAAAAAGTGGTCTCCAACGGTTGGAAATGACAATTTGGCACAGGAAATGACATAAGTTATAATCTGGCACACCCTTTGACCGGATGATTATATTGGGTATTTACCTTTTTGTCCTCCAATGACTATTTTTTTTTTACCATTTTACCCTCGAACGGTCAAATTTGGTTTTTTACTATTTTGCACTCATACGGTTATATTTTTTTTTACCATTTTATCCTCATGTCATTGGTTTTTAGAAAAAAAATATTAATTCTATTTTTAAATATTTTTAAGAGTGAGTGAACCCTAGAGGTGGGTGAATCTTAACCACGGTTAAGGGGTGTCAAAAGAGACATGTGATGACCTCAGGGGTTGTGATTGTGAAAAAAATGGAATTGGCACAGACCATTTGAGCAACCTGTGCCAAATATGGTATTTTGACACTGTAGCTGTGCTAAATTTATAATTGACACAGCCAATATAGCATTCACCGTGGGAGATGCTCTAAAACATTCATTTTAGGTATTCAAATTTTAAAGCGTGTTAGGTTTTCCATGGAAATGGAATGAGTTCTTTCAAGGCTTAATTAGTGCATAAATTAAGGTCATTGAGAAGCACCTGTCCATCATGGAGCTTCTCCTAAATGTCAATAAAATTAGAAATTAGGTAACTCCAAATTTTTAAATAAATGATCTCCTTTCTTGTTGTTGAAAAAAAAAGACTCCATTATTATTATTATTATTATTATTATTATTATTATTGATAATCAAAATGACTCCATCCTAAGATTATGGACTCTATGGTTTCAAATGCCTTCATTCATGTACAAAAACAAAAATGCACTCATTTCATTTAAGGGGAAAGCAAAACATGTTGTAAGCGTTTTCCGTATAAATATTTCTTGGATGTTTAAGCTTATTTTTGCAAGAAGAGTACTAGAGAAGGATCTTTACAATCTTGAATTACATTAACGCCTTGCGAAGAACTCATTTGATTGACTTATTTGACTATTACTGGTCGCCTCGACTCGACGTGCAATTGTGTGGTTGTGACTCAAGGAGATTACAATCAGCAATAAGTTGATAGGACTTGCTAAGGATTTTGTACCCAATCGACCATAGTTGGCACCCCAAAAAGTGAAGAGTACCATAATATTGGGACCCCAGAAAAACAAATGTAGCAATAGTTCGTCGAGCAATCAGGATTCATGGCCAGAGGAAGATAACAAATATTGTGACAACTAAATGTATCTTTTTGGATAGGCTTGACATCTCGTCCTCGTAGACTCCATAGCAACAAAACATATCTGTTAGAGTTTTTCTTATTAAATAAAAACTCATGTGTCCAACGAATTCTTAGGTTTTCAAAAATCGGATTACATTACAGTCAATAGAGAATAATAAAGTTAAGGGGTCCCATTAAAGAAAAGTGATCGAACAAGGACCCTTAAGTGTTATTAAAGCTAACAAGATGGTCAGGATTGGCGACCGCTAGATCCTTGGTGTGATTCCTCTTGGATCTTATGATGGGTAGGGTGTTGTGGGAAAAACACTAATAGAAATAACTAAACGGAAAAGAATAAACCAAAACACACACACAAAGGAACACAAGAGATATACGTGGTTCGACAACAACCTACCTACGTCCACGGGTCAAGATCCGATCACTTCTTAATTCACAGAAACCTCAAGGAACCAGTACAAAAGCATTCAACTCACTTTCTCTATAAAAACCCAAGGAAGAATCCCTATCTATCTTCCCTTAAACATTTCCCAAACCCTACTATACTTTAACCATTTCTATTACCTCCCACCCTCAATACAAAAGCATTCCCTTGATCCTTAGATACTAAGATCCAAACCCATAATCCCCCATTTATAGGCCTAAACAAGAGCCCTACACTAATAGAAAGTCCTCCAATCGGAATAGGGGTTTTCCAAAACATATAAATCCTGGCGATTGTTAGCCCCTAATGGCGATTTATCACCCCTCTTGAAATTGAGCCAAACTTCAACAATCTCCACATTTGGTGAAAATTCTGCAACACCTCCGCAACCAAGAGATCCAATTTGCTAATCACCAAACAAACCTTCAAGATAGAACACCTCATCGCCCACATCCGGAAAGCATCTCCACCTCAAACCAAAATATCTCTCAAAATTTTGAAACCCGTTTGCAATTACCGCAAACTCATTTGTAAATACTGCAAACTCTTGCTTTAACCTTGCCCGTCTCTGCACCATTTGCAAAAGAGACCCACCAACTACATACACCCACGAATCCAACCCCGGAAAGCACTCCACTGGATTCGATAAAACATGGTCAAAACCCATGTGTAACCTAAAAAACTCATTCTCCAATCTAGAAGAATCCCGGACGAGGATATAGACCCGTCCTCTCCGTCAAAGGCACATCATCACCACTCCACCCTTACAAAAACCTACCAGAATACTCATCTCTGCACCAACTGCAAAAGAGACTTTAGGTGAGCTTTCTACTCTCTGCACAACATCAGGTTTTCGTTTTCTTACAGACCTTGTAGTAGCTCCACCTACCACCATATACCCCTCCAGGAAATATAAACCACCACACTTCTTCCCTTTCATCAAAACCATGCATCCCTGCTTTCCCCGCTTTATTTTGATAACTCCAGCTGCAACTGTGTAGCAACAGTCCTTTGAGTCTAATTGCCCGAGTGATATTAAATTCCTTCACAACTTAGGGACACAAGCTACCCCTCCCAAAGTCCAAATAACTCCATCAAATTTTTTTTATCTTTACATTATCAAATCCTGTGATTTCACATTTAGATCCATCACCGAGGAACACTTTTCTTGTCCCCTTTTGGAATATATCAAAAAATTTCATATTTGAGCAAGTATGACATGAAGCCCCCGAATCCAAAATCCACTCACCAGAAGAATTGTCCATATCTTTGGAGACTGTGAACACATCTGCAATGTATTCCTCATTGTCCGTTGCTATTGCCGCTGAAGAATCTCCTCTAGAAGAATTCCTCATCCCATCAGCACGCCTCAGACACTCCCTTTTGAAGTGCCCTAATTCTTTGCAATGATAGCACTATATAAGCACCTAATTTTTACACCCCATCTGACCATAGTTAAAGTCCTTTAACTATAATTACCCCCTGCCAAATCCCTCACAACCTAGGTAAGCCTTTAGCAGCCTTAGGACTCACCCTAAGTCAAACCCTAGAACCAAAACCCTACCCTTAGGACTAAACCCTAGGTGAACCCTAGTTAAACCCTAGCTAAACCCTAGGTAAACCCTAGGATTTATCCCTAGCTTAAACGTAGTTGAACCCTAAGCTGAAGCCCTAGCCTGAGCCCTTAGGGCTTGACCTCAAAACCTTGGCCTATACCTCGGGCTAGGCCCATAAAGGCCCAAAAACCCCTAAGCCAAGCCTCTAGGACCAAGTGTGCATGGGCCAGGCCCTGTTCATTTAAAACTTCCTTATTGGTAGAAGGTCTACCACCAATTATTGTTGGTCTATTTTCTCATTGTCGGTAAACCTTCTACCGACATCTACAAGTTTTGAGTTCGCAGTTTGCAAACACCCCTGCACACTCCACCCTCACCTCAACTCTCCCTTCACAGCCCTTAGTCGACCTCCCTTAGGTCCAACCACATACCTAGCCTTCCTTTTAATCCCTCTTAGGTCCCCAGGTCTCTTCCCTATAAAACAAAACCTCCCCCAACTGTATTCACGATCTGCAACTGGTCAAGGTGAACCCTTGTCGCAAAAACCCTGGTCCTTAGCCTTTCCCCTACCCTGGTCGTAATCCCAGGACTCCCTTTCATGAACTCTGAGCTTCCTCAGCTGCTCCAATATAGGCACAGTGGACACCACTTGTGCACAGACCCCTCCACCACCTTCGGTCAAAACAGAGCATACAGGTAGGGCTATCCCCTACCCTCATTTTTATTTTGTGAGTCAATGTGAGCCCCTGATCATCTCCAGGGGACGTTTCTTTTCTGTTTCTTGGTATATAACTAGCAGCCCTGAACCCAACAGGGAGTTCACCTACCTTTGTCATTGGTAGGATGAACCCCTATGAGTATACCAACATCCCTCAGGCTTGGCAGACCTTCATAGACCCTTTAGGGGTCCCTCACATCATGAGGGAAGCCTTGGACCTCCCTGTGCACAGCCCATAAGGTAGCAAAGATGGTTTTAAGCAAAATTAGGAATGGCGGTAATCTCAGTACCGCCATTCCTGGCCTCTTCTGCTACAGCTGATTTTGGCTAACTTAGGTAGGCCTTAGTCCATGTCCAGGGCCCAAACTAGATCTCTCTCAATCCCCTAAGCTAGACCTGGTCCTTCCAGGTCCTGGGTTTAAGCCTAACCATGGTTAAAAACCTAAAAACCTTCACAGTGCATACTGTCGGTAGTTCTCCTACCGACAGTTTTCTTTTAGCCTAGGTTTTGATTGGTGGTAGAATAACTACCGCCAATATACTATTGCAGACACAGGGACTTTGCAACCTTGTGGGGCCCACTCCATGCATCCCCTGGGGCCCACACCTGGCCTAAAACCTCCCAGGGAGTTCACTTTACACTCCCATGCCTTCACTTTACCCTAGGTTACACCTTAACCCTAGTTAAGTTTGGCAAAAACACAGTTCAAAAACACTGTTTATAATGTCGGTAATTCAATTACCAACATTAACTGTTTTTTCGATTTGGGCTTTTGTAAGGGCTCAGACCTGGTAGGAGGCCACTTTAGGCCCTGCCTAGCCCCCTAGGCCCACCTTGGACCTCACTTGACTTTTAACCTTGGTTAAATATACCTCCGGTTAACATTTAACCACTGTTAAGCACCCCTTAACCCTACAAACTTAGGGAAATTAAACGAAAATTCCTAAAAATATAATTGGACCATAAAACTGACTTTGGCCCTCTCCCTAACCCTGGTTAGCAATCCTAACCACAATTAGACCCCCCTTAATTGCGGTTAGCAATCCTAATCGTAGTTTATCTCGGTTTACGGCCTACCGGGCCTAAAAACCAAGTCTACCGGACTTACCTCTGGCCTACCAGGCCTCCCCTTAGCCTACCAGGTTACACATCACATCCCCTTAACTGTGGTTAGCAACCCAAATCATAGTTAGTTCGGCCTAAACCCGGTTAGCAACCCTAACCCAGGCCGGACTCCACCCTAGTCTACCGGACTACCCCCTAAGCCTACCGAGCTTAAATACCATGCACTTGACCCTCCTCGGTCAAGCAAACCCTAGTCTACCGGACTAGTCCATGTTAGCCACCATTGGTGCACACACACACGCCCCTAGCCTCGGCATAGGCTCACGTGCCAGAACTACGCTCGGTCTGATCTCACCCTATAACTACGTAGGCAACCCAACCCGGGTTCGACCCCAGTTAGCTTTTCCTTTCTTGGATTAGTGTTAACTTAAACACTCCAACATTCTAATCAAGATTAACTTTATTTGGCTTAAACCTGGGGAGTATGGAACCGTTGAAAAATGGAAGCCTCAGGGTGCCTAACACTTTCCCCGGACTTAACCGAACCCCTTACCCTAATCTCACTCGCAGACCAAGACCTTATCCAAACCCGGGGGACTTATCCCTTCTGAATAAATAGGTTGCGACTCTTAATCTTAAAACCCTTCCACACCCGTGAGGGTACACAAGTAATTCCACCATATCTCCTTTTTATGAGTAGGAGGGAAAATTCCCGCGCTCACACACTAGACCCCGCCTTTTCCCTTGGATTTGGATCTGCCCCTGCCTTTTCCAGATCCTCTCTCCAAATTCCTTCCTCCTCCCCAAGCAACAATGACATGATTATTCCCATCATGCGATGGCTTTCGCCTAATCTCATAAGAGAGTAGCGCTGCCATGACCTCCTCCATCAGTAATGTCTCCTTGCCATATATGAGGGTTGTCACCAAGTGATCATATGAGTTTGGAAGTGATGTCAGAAGCCCCATGGCCTGGTCTTCTTCATCCACCTTGACACCAACTTTTAACAGCTGATTCAAGATCTGGTTGAACACATTAATGTGCTCCATGAGATCTGCACCCCCCGCCATCTTTAAGATATTGAACTCCATTTTCAAGTATAACATGTTGGTAAGGCTCTTTCCGATATAAAGTGTTTCCAACTTTTTCCAAAGACACGGCTCCAATTCCTCATCCATAACGCTATGCATCACGTTATTTGCAAGACAAATCCGTATTATGATGACTGCCCCTGCCTCAATGTCTTCCCAATTTGCATCAGACATATTTTTCGATTTACAGGAATCCCTCTTCAACGCCCTTACGAGACCCTATTGAACTAGGACATATTTTACCTTCCTTTGCCACAGATTGAAACTCTCTTTTTCGTCAAACTTCTCCAAGGAAAATTGCCTACAATTTTTCAAAGCCATTGAGAAATAATTAACCCGAAGCTTTGATACCAATTTATTTTGGGAAAAACATCAATAGAAATAACCAGACAGAAAAGAATAAACCAAAAGACACACACAAAGGAACACAAGAGATATACGTGGTTCGACAACAATTTGCCTACGTCCACGGGTTAAGATCCGATCACATCTTTTTCCACAGAAACCTTGAGGAACCAGTACAAAAGCACTCAACTCACCTTCTCTATTAAAACCCAAAGAGGAATCCCTATCTATCCTCCCTTAAACCTTTTCCAATCCCTAGTATGCTTTAACCCTTTCTATTACCTTGCACTCTCAATACAAAAGCATTCCTTTGATCCTTAGATACTAAGATCCAAACCCATAATCCCCCATTTATAGGCCTAAACAAGAGCCCTACACTAATAGAAAGTCCCCTAATTGGAATAGGGGTTTTCCAAAACATATAAAGGCTAAAAATACGATTTTTGAAAAATTTCACGCAAAACGGCGCCACAGGCGACCGATCGCCCCTCTTGAAATTGAGCCAAACTTCAACATAGGGTTCCAAGGGTATATAAAAAATTAGAAGTCCCTCTTTTCTCTTACGTCATTTACAAGCCCCATTAAATTTAAGGAGAAAAGGGAAGACTCCTCTTGAGCACAGTACAAAAAGCCAAGCATCACACCGGAAGGGAATAGGAGATCTAGGTTGGAATAATTTTGTTTAGGTTTAACATGTTATTATTCTTGAATCCCAACAATTGGTATCAGAGTGCAGGCTTGTTGGACACGCGGGATTTTAACCCCACTCCCGATCAGGATTGAACCCGAGGAGGAATAGTGCTAAAAATGCTGAAAAGAGAGAGTCGATACCTATTTAGATTGTTAGGGAAAATAGGGTCCCTTAAAAGATTGGATAAGGCTTTGGTCTGAAAATAGAGTTCGACGTAAGGATTCATTTGAGTCAAGGGAAGGTGTTAGGCACCCCTAAACTCCCATCCAGAGATGGTTACCTACTCCCTAAGTTTGAATTAAAGTGGGGGAAACCATAAGAGAAGCTTGCATTTTATCTATATATTGACATATGTTATATGAACAGTATTGTACAAGTTGAAATAAGTAGGGACAGGATTAGGAATCTATCCTGGGTGAGCTGAACCCAATCAGGGTTGCCTACGTATCCACTGTTAGTGGAATCAAGGTACACGTAGTTCCAGATGGATAGTTGATGGTTTGATTTATTTTGTTTAGATTATGGGTGTTTGACAGGTTGAGATTTGTCTTTGGATGTTAGGGTGTTTTTGAATGGTTTGGGCTCCTGTTCAGGAGTGTTTGGGCCTTTTATGCTCTTGCCGGGGAGCATGTGGGTTGGGTAAGGGTTTGATAGGATTTGAACCAGGGTTTGAAGCAAGGTTCAGACAGAGGTTTGGCTAAGGCAAGTAGGGTTTGAACCGAGGTTCGGATAGAGGTTTAACTAGGTAAGTAAGGTTTGAACCAGGGTTTGAACCGAGATTCGGACAGAGGTTCGACAGGTAAGTAGGATTTGAACCGAGGTTCGGATAGAGGTTCGACAGGTAAGCAGGATTTGAACCAAGGTTTGGACAGAGGATTGATAGGGTTTGGTAAGTTTGAACCGAAGTTTGGGCAAAGGTTCGACATGGTAGGCTAAGTTTGAACCGAAGTTCGGGCAGAGGTTCGACAGGGTAGGCTAAGTTTAAGTAAAATCGGGCAGGGGTTCAATAGGGCAAGCAGTCTAAGTATTAAAAAAAAAAAAAAAGTTAAAACTAATAAAATACTAAGCAAACGTCAGAGTTTGAAGATATTTTACCTTCCGGGAAATCTGAAAAGATTTCTGAAAAGGAGTCCCGAGAATCGACCCTTCGCAATTGACTTTCTCGGGAATCCGGGCGCGCTAAGAAGAACTTTGAAATCGAAAAGGGAGAGAGAGGGAGAAGGAATTGGAGAGAAATGAAGGAAGAGAGGGGGTATTTATAGTGTTTTGGAATAGTGCCCGTGCCGTTTAAAAGGGCACGATTTAATATATTTTAATGAATAGTAAAGCGCTGTGAACAGTGGGGCGGCAACGCGGATAACACTAAATCTTTAAAAGGCGAGATTTAATATATTTTATTATGGACAAATAAAATAATAAAAAATAAAGTTTATAGTGCAAGAGGGGCCCACATGGTCCCGCGCCTTTTAAAAGGGTGAGGTTACCCCTTGGGGCCTGTTTGGCCTTTCAAAAAACTGTTTTTGGGGTTTTTTAGCTTATGCTCTTATTTGCTGAAAAACTGTTTTTGTCGTTTTAAGCCCATTTTGAGCCCAAAAATAGCCGAAATTGAACCGAATAATTTGTAAAATTATTTCGGATGAAATCATAACTTTTGACCACTTTTCAGGGGCGTTTTAGGCATTGTACACTCCAGGGGCATTTCGGTCATTTTCTACCGTTTTAAGCCCAATTTAATTCCAAAAATAGCCAAAATTCATCAAAAAATTTGTAAAATTATTTTGGATAAAATGAAAACCTTTAGCACTTTTTAGGGGTATTTTGGTCATTTTTCACCCTAGGGGCATTTTGATCATTTTCTACTTGAGGGGCGCTTTTAGGAAATCGAAGCCCGCGGAAAGAGGGTTTTTTAAAGGGTTTTCAGAGGTGTGCAAAGAGACTAGGGGGTACAAAATTGGGATGTTTACGCTCGTACCATGTGATTATTTTTTGTAGTTTTATAATCTAGATTGATTTTCGGATTAGTATATTCATACTTGAAGATCTGTCTAAATCGGATTTAAGGAGAATTAGATAAACAAGATCTGGATTTTTTTTCGGATTTTGAATAATCATTGTTTTTAGTATCATAGTAGGTCAGATTAAACGTAAATAGAGAAACAGAAATTTTAAAAAAATTAAAAAATTGGGGTTTTCACCGTTTTTGGTTGGATGGTGATTCCACCGCCGTACGTCGTCGGCATGGTTTTGCTCGCCGACGATTGGCCGTCAATTTGGCACCAACGGTAGCCAGAGAGGTGGCCAGTAGGGCCCCTAAGAGAGGGTATACAGTACAGTATTTAGGGTTTCGAAATAACAAAAAAAAAAAAGTTGTGCAGGTTGGGAAGACAGAGTCACGAGGGTCAACCCGACCTTGTGACCCGAGCCAAATGGGCTGACCTAACTTGGACACAATTAGAGTTGACCCGACCCGAGCCTGAATGAGATTGCCTGACCCGAATATACCCGACCCAGATGGGCCTCGATCCAACTCGGATCTAAATGGTTCCAACCCAGACCGGGTAAGACCCGAGCCGATTTATATGAACTAGAACGGTCCAACCAGATCCATATCCGAACCAGGACTGGATCGGACTGCGTACAGGCCATCAAACCACGTGCACATGACACAAAGTTCCCGCACGTGAAGCACATACCGTGAGTCAAATGCAGTTCCCCTGCGCATGAAGTGCACTCCCTGTAAAGTAGAAGTAAGCAACCATAAATTAAACCACTTTAGCTATCCAGCTTAACCCCTAGACCAGATTAGAATAATAAAGTTTAAATAAAGTCATGCAAGGACAAGTACAAAGTAAATTATTATAATTTGTGCAATAATTTGTGAGATATACCATAATATATAATACAATGACATTTTCAAATATAGACGGGTCTGTTGTTCATAGACATTTGACTGGGATTAAACCACTAAATGGTTCAAACTATGGTTCATGGAAGATTCAGCTAGATATAGTTCTAGGTTGCCTTGATTACGACTTTGTCCTCTCGGAAGAAAAGTCGGTTGCTCCCACGGCCAAGTCTTCTGACTCAAATAGGTCCTTGCATTTGAAGTGGGAAAAGGCCAATCGGATGGCCATGATGATCATTAGGGCTTCTGTTCAAGAAGCCATCAGAGGTGGTATTCCTGCTGCTAATACTGCTAAGGTTCTTCTTGAGATTATCAAGAAGCAGTTTATGGGATCTATTAGGTCTCGTCAATATAGTTGTTTGACTCAGCTGATTTCATTGAAGTATGATGGTGCTCGAAATGTTCAGGAGCACATCTTGAAGATATCTAAGTTGATTATCTCTCTTAGAGAGCTGGAGTTGACCATTGAGGATGACCTCATGGTGCATTTGGATGTAGCTTCTCTTCCTCAATCGTTTGATGCTTTTAAGGTTAATTATAGTGCCCAGGATAGGAAGTGGGACTTGCATGAAGTGATAGTTATGTGTGTTAGTGAGGAAAGCTGAGTCTGCGAACTTGGCTATGAATTCTGGTAGCAAGAAGAATTTTAAGAATAAGGGATTCTAGAAGCCTAATTCACAGAATTTCTAGCAAGGACAAAATTCATGGTAGAGTCAAGGACAGAGTTCAGGTTATAATTCAGCATAGAGTTCAGGACATCAATTTCAAGGAAAAGATAATACTAATGAACCAGAGGAAATTGAGTGTTTCTTCTGCAAGGAAAAAGTTTACATGAAAAGAGATTGTTTCAAATATAAGGATTGGTGCAGGAAGAATAAAGGAGTTCATTCATCGGCGAAGCGCTAAGGCTGAGGAGCTGCTGATTTTTGAGGAACTCCACACCAACAATATTAGAGGCTGTTGGAACTTGCTGATTAGTATTAGACTCTATTTATGTTTTTGCTATGAGTTGATACTTTTATTGTGCCATTGTTTAGGCGAGATATTATTTATTGGATAATGTTTGGTTTTAATTTTATCCTTTGAGGGGAGTACACTCTCCATCAGACAATTGGTAGTAATATATTAGTGGATGATCTTTATTAACTATCTTTGAACTCATATTTAATATCATCCTTGTTGTGTATGTTTGTTGATTCTATTGCAATAGTTTTATTACAAACCGACACTAGTTTCTTTCAGAAGATTTTTCCAGTTTTCTAGATATTATGAATAATGATGACTCTTTTAAGTGGCTGGATGCAATGAAAGATGAATTAAAGTCTATGAAAATATATTTTTGTTTAGAAACTGATCTCATTACCTGTTAATTCCTCGGCCATTAGGTGAAGGTAGATTTATCTCAGGATAATTGTGACTCTTGTGGTAATTTGAATGGTAAACTTGAAGTAGTGATTTACTTGGATCAGTGCATAGATCTCAAGGTCAATGAGAGTAGGTTAAATAATTTTGATATAAGATATATTGGGAGACAAGTTATATTTTGGATATCAAGATTACCAGAGATCATATTTTTAGATGTTTGGGGTTATCTCATAGGACTTCATGTTGGTTTACAAGAGATGTACTGAACTAGAAATTGTAAAGTTATTCAAACTCTAATTTTGCTTGTTTTCAAGATAGTTTGAAATCCTCATCAGATTATGTGTTGTTGCATGTTTGGATTGTTAACCCGTTAACTAAAGAACTCTCCATCAGAAATTTTAAAGAACTTGTTACTCCTATGAGAGTTTTAGAATCTTTTGATTCTTTTATTTAGTGGGAGTGTTGTTTATTGCTTTACATTTCAGTCATTTATATGATTTACATGTCATTGTTTTACACTCTCAGATATTGAATTGTTATGGTGCATCAGTTGATTATGTTTATGTATTTGAACTGCACGTGCAAAAGGTAAAGATATCAAGTGATAGATTTCACATGACAGATGTCATTGATGTCAAGTTTGCCCGAGAGCCCTACACAAAGCTCTCAAGTTGCTTAGGCTGAACATGCTAGGGCACCATGTTTGAGGCCTTTATTCTAGATACAAGGTGATGGACTTCACATGGCAGTTGTCGTAAAGTATCGGAATGACATGCATATGCTTAAATGTATGTAGCGTGGACAATTTTTGGACGTACACATTTTTTATCACATAAGGTTGTGTATAGTCCATATCACACCATACTTAGCCACCATAAAAAACTGCTTGAAAACATTAGTATTACTAGCAGTTTGACCATGGAGTGGCTTGCATCATAGTAATGAACACTAGTAGATGTTATATGCTTCCATGATCACCGTTAGTGGTGCTTTTGAATCAGATTGAAAGTTAAAAAACACTTAATTCTCGGCAGCAATATTTTTTTTAAAAATAAAAGAGTGGCCACTCATGTTTTTAAGTTTGTTCAATCTGAATAGTCTTTTTATTTTATTGAAGGATTGCTTGGACCAAGTGGGAGATTGTTAGAGTTTTTCTTATTAAATAAAAACCCATGTGGTTTGGCGAATCCTTAGGTTTTCAAAAATCGGATTGTATTGCTGCCAATAGAGAATAATAAGGTTAAGGGGTCCCATTAAAAAAAATGATCAAACAAGGACCCTTAAGTGTTATTAAAGCTAAAAAGATGGTCAGGGTTGGCGACCATTAGATCCTTGGTGTGATTCCTCTCTACTCTTGGATCTTATGATGGGTAGGATTTCAAGGGTATATAAAGAAAGGAGAAGTCTCTCTTTTCTCTTACGTCGTTTACAAGCCCAATTGAATTAGACCTAAGGAGAAAAGGGAAGACTCCTCTTGAGCACAGTACAAAAGGCCAAGCATCACACCGGAAGGGAATAGGGAAATTCCAGTGAAAGGTATGAGATTATCTCTTTCAATCCCTGTTTCCTTTGATTATGAATTCTAGAAAAATTAATTGCATGGTCTAGATCTAGGATTGGAATAATCTTGTTTAGGTTTAACATGTTATTATTCTTGAATCCCAACAATATTATGTGTGTGTGACATTCCTTCCCTGGATTTATTAAATGATTAGTTACAGTCTTGCGATTCTATGAGCATCACACTAGTTTATCCCCCATGAAATGCCAAACATGAGACCTTACAACATATTGATTTTGCTATTTGATTCCTCCTTAAAATACTATTTATCAAATTATTAGTCAGATTTAGAGCCCATTTAGACAATTAAACCTTAGAATTAGGATTTTTTTATTAGACACCAAATTATTCTCCTTTGAATCAAGAGTCCAACGCAAGTTGAATCGTCAAAATCCGATAAGCGAGTCAAAAGTTATGGTCAAAATACCAAAGTGGGAAAAAATTGAGACATTCAGAGCACCTAGACGTCGATGTTTGTAACCAAAACGTCGATGTTTGGGCACAAACAAGATGCTCAAATCACCCAAACGACAACGTCTGTAACCCAGACGTCGACGCCTGGCCCAAATGTCGATGTTTGCATGCGGAAACGTAAAAAATTGGGTTTTTAAAGGGTATAAGCGTGATTTTGACAACCCAAACCCTATAAATACCCAATTTTCATGGGATTCAGGGTTTTAATTTGAAAGGAAAAGGGAGAGATCTAAGTTTCCTAAAAGGGGTTTTCATTTGAGATCAAGGAGGAGCTCGATTTCTTGCCCTCAAAGCTTGGATCTTCATCCCCAAGCTCGGATCTTCCTTTTATTACACCATTGAACCTTGGAGTTAGCTTCTACAAGAATCTTCAAGCTTCCTCAAGGCTTGGATCTTCTTCCTCAAGCATGATTTCACTCCTCTAAGCTTCTCAACCATCTCAAGCTTTAAGATTGAAGTGATTTCGACCTTTCCAAGGTAAATAGGCTCTCTTATCTAACTTTGCTATAATCCAAGTTATGGAATGTGGATTTTAAATGGAAATTCCTCAAGAGTAAGGGTAAATACACTCTACTAACTGATTGTTGTAATTTCATAAGTAAATATACTTATGCTCTGATCTTGCTATGATTCAACCTAGATATAAGGGTTTTAAATTAGGAAATTTTCTCAAGGTTAATGATAAAATTATTTTTAGGCTATTATCTTTAAAGAAAATGTTATGTGGGTATGATGTTGATGAAATAGGCTTAATGGCCAAGATTATTGTGATGTAATGCCATGAATGGAGATGTTCCATGTTTTTAGGATTTTTTCAAGTATACTATGATGTCAATATGTCTTGTATGAATATGTATGAAATTTTTAAAGTTTACTAAGTATATTATGATGCTCACAAGCACTCCATGCACTATGTTTTACATAACCAAGGTTTTCTCATAAGCATGGTAATTCAAGAATCATTAGAAAGGTTTTTCAAAGGAAAATTCAAAAGAAGAAGCATAAGTTCATAACCATTGGCATGGCCAAACTTTGGGTTGGTATTTCTAAGATCAGCTACCTCATGCTCACAAGGATCATGTCTATTATCTTGCATTAGCTCCAAGGATCATAAGTCTCGCAAGGCTTCTAGGAACTCATAAGAAATACATAAGTCTAAGATCAGTTACAAGGCTCACAAGGCTCATAAGTGCTCACAAGCTCCATGGATCATGTCTAAGATCGGTTCACAAGTCTCCAAGGATCATAAGGCTCACAAGGCTCATAAGCTCACAAGGAACTCATAAGAACTCATAAGCTCACAAGGAACTCACAAAAACTCATAAGCTCACAAGAACTCATAAGGCATATACAAGGTTTTTTGTTTTTCACGAAAGATAAGATTTGACGAATGATTTTCTAAGATAGTGTCGCGCCCCAAAATACCCCCTAGGAGTTCAGGGATACTTTAGGTGTGACTATACTTAACTTGGCAAACCATCCTGTAATGAACAAGGTAACATAATATAATAAAGACATGATTCAGAGTGCTGAAGCTAAACAATGCGAAAACATCAACCAACTTTTTCTTTCTAGATATATATACGTGACCAGTATTCTAAGTTTATACAAAGCATAAATGGTAAAGGTGGACATGCCCACCTATCAAAATACAAAAGTCATACAATCCTCTCTCTCTCTCAATAGTTCTCAGGGAATGGCCAGCTATCTAAGTCTCTCGCCTCCACCTGGAGCTCCACTACTGGATCTACGTAGGGCTCCTCCTCGCCGTAGTCCTCCTCAACCCAAGAACCCAAAACACAAATATCGAAGCGTGTACCTACCGACATAAAATCTACGGCTGAGTATAGAATACTCAGTGAGTACAAGCTCCTAGCTAACCACAGTAATAACAAGCATAATATCATAGACAAGTACTTGAAGAATATAGTTCATAAATCATTCTTAAAGCAACATACAAAATCATTCGTTACATCATATCTCTCATGAAAGTGAAACACCAGCTATGGTTCTTATAAGTTCTTATAAGTTTATGAGTCTTGTGAGATGTCTTATGAGTTCTTGTTAGCTTATGAGTCTTGTGAGACTTCTTATTAGACCTTGTGAGTTCTTTTGAGATTCTTGTAAGTTCTTGTGAGATTTCCATGTGAGATTTTCTTGTGAGCAAGAGGTTAGCCCCCGCACAACCCTGGGCTACCAACCTCTTTGACAATCTACTTGACTTGTGAGACCTTCTTGTGAGCAAGAGATTAACACCCGCACAACCTTGGGCTACCAATCTCCTTGAAAATCCAATAACTTGCGAGCAAGAGATTAGCACCCACACAACCTTTGGCTACTAACCTCCTTGACAATTTACTTAACTTGGGAGAGTTTCTTGTGAGCAAGAGATTAGCACCCACATAACCCCGGACTACCAATCTCCTTGACATTTCCATAACCATGCGTGTGAATTCTTACTTATTCACCTTACATTTACACTTAGTCTTTTTACTTATTAACGTTTATGGATAAACATCGGTGCATACATGCATGCGTGCTTGTGTGTATCAAGTTGTGGCAATCATAATGACATGAACACTTAGAGAATATCATATGGCATTTCACTCATTCCATTAACATGTAATAGGCTTGATTTAAGAAATAGAGCATGCTATTAAAACCACACAATTTTGGGAAAAATCCTATATCATAAATTCATAGCCTTGAGTCAAATTTCCACACATAGCATTTCACACGTGCATTTCATCAAACACAAAATGTCCAATATTTCCTTAAGTTTCTTAATGCATATTTTCTTCGTCACATTTCATCAAACATCATTTGTGCATTCATTATGTGTACATTGCCCTTTCGTCCATTTTTCATCACACACATCCATTACCACCATACAACATCCAATCGCCTCCACTATCCATCCATTCCACACATTAATGCCATTTACTTTTTAGACTTAACCTTTTTAGGAACTTAGTAGATTTCTAGGAAAAAGGAGTACACAATAACATTCCATAATCATTTTCAAAGGAAAACCTAGGTTATTACTAAAGCATCTAGGAGGTGTACTAACCTTGAAGAATCAACTCCTTGATTCAAGAAAACCCTTGTGAAGAGATCTCCTACGATCGATCGCACACTCCTGCGATTGATCGCAAACCCTTAAATCCAGATTCAGTACTCGCGTGCGATCGATCGCACACCAACTGCGATCAATCGCAGACCCAGTGCAATCGATCGCACATGGGGGCGATTTGTCGCACTTAATTCTGAAAGTTTTCTCAAGATTTTTTCCTGCATGCGATCGATCACACACTCCTGTGATCGATTGCACACCATTGTTAGCCTCAAGGTTACAACAATAAGTACCCTTATAAGTTTCAATGATGACACAATAATGAAATGACTCTAGTTGCACTAATATTTTCATTGAGTATATGATATTTCAGAAAAGAAGCCTATTAAGATCAAAGATTCAAGATATGAAGAATTGAAGAGCTTAATTCACTTTCAAAGTCATCAAGGTCAAAGTTCAAGTGCTAGAAGCCCCAAAAGCTCAAGACAGATTCTTGAAGATCCATCAAAAGTAGAGCTTCTCAAATCAAGAATGAAGATTGGTGTCTAAAGTTAAAAATGTCTAAGTCCGTCTAAAAAGGTCTCAAGACATTGGAAAAGAATTACTCAAAGATAACCTAAAATGACCCTAGGAGACCTAGTACAACATGAACATCTTTCTAAGGCCCTAAAATGATTAAAATAATATTAAATCCATTGCCTAAGGGTCCTAACATGTTTCCCACCTTTTTGGTCTCATAAAGATGAGTTTACTGAAAAATCTTCAGTGGACTCGTCAACGAGTACAAGGGACTCGTCGACGAGTGGGTGACAGAAAACTGAAGCAATTGCTTCTGTCTCCACTCAGCGATGAATTAATCCTGATTCTCTCCCACTCGTCGACGAGTGCCTACGGGAAAAACCTATAACGGCTATTTTTTTAACGGATATTTCGCATTCAATGCTACTCCCAATGGCTATATTGATTGCCTAACTATAAATAGAGCAAATTTATGATGATTTAAACACTGATCTAACATTGTTTCATTAAATCTTTATCACTCATAAATTCCTAGCAATCAATACTCTATTTTTTACAAAATATTTAGAATCGAAATCTCTTTTCTTTTAAGCAATCAATTCTATTCTATCTTGAGAGATCTTGAGCCTTGTATTCAACTCTTATATAGCTCAGACTAGGAGCTTCCAATTTGGATTGAAAAAATCCACAAATCTCTATTGTTTTTGAAAGCCAAGAATCAGGGATTCTTGCACTCTATTAAGGAGAAAGTCTTCTTCTATCCGAGAGAGAGTCTCTCTTGAAGAGGTTAGTCCTTAGCCTGTAAAAGGATAGTGAAAGGTTCTTCCTGACCCTGTAAAAGGAGTGTAAGGCTTGCTCTCTGCTGAAAAGAAGAGTACGATTAGTGAATCGTGTGGAAATCCTTGAAGCAGGAAAGCTGAAAGGCGGGGAAGTAGGCAAGTTGCTGAACCCCGATAACATATCTGGTGTCTGGTATCTATATTCCTCCCTTTTCTTTTCATCTCTGATTTTAGTTGGTAGTTATTGTGATAAGTTTTTAATTTCTGCTAATATCACTTAGAGTATTTTTTAAATTTTTCATAAACCCTATTCACCCCCCCCCCTCCTCTAGGGTCCATTGCCTAGGCATCAATTGGTATCAGAGCTTTGTGCTCTCTTTGAGATCTAACCATCTTGAGTTAAAGATCCCCTATGGCAATCATTTTTGCTACTACCTTAGGAGAGGGCCAATCGACTACCCGACCTCCATTGTTCAATGGGGAAAACTATAATTATTGGAAAACTAGAATAATGGTCTATTTACAAGCTCTTGACTATGTCTGTTGGAAAGTCATTGTCAAAGGGCCTCATCTACCTCATAAAGTAGTTGATGGTATTAGAATCCCCAAAACTGAAGATGAATGGAATGAAGCTGACATCAAACTCATTCAAACAAATGCTAAGGCTATTAGCAATTTGACTGTGCCTTAAGTCCACAAGAGTTCAATAGAATCTCTAGATGTGACTCAGCCAAGGAAATATATGACAAACTTCAAGTCATATATGAAGGTACAAACCAAGTTAAAGAAGAAAAAATAAGCATGTTAGTTCATAAGTATGAACTCTTTAAAATGGAAAAGGAAGAATCCATTGGAGATATGTTTACTCGCTTTACAAATAACTTGAATGAACTGAAATCTCTGGATAAGGTATACTCAAATGCAGAAAATGTTAGAAAAGTCCTTCGCTCACTTCCAAAAAGTTGGGGTCCCAAAGTCACCGCCATTCAAGAAGCAAAGGATTTGACCAAGCTTCAAATGGACGAGCTTCTTGGATCTCTCATGACTTACGAAGTCATAATGAAAGATCAAGAAGATGAACCAAAAGCAAGAAGGGGACTTGCATTGAAGACTACTCAAGAAATTGATGAAGATGATGACATCACTTTAATGGCGAGAAAGTTCAAAAAATTATTGAAGCACAAGAAGAACTTCAAGAAAAGGCCTTACAAGAGAGAATTCTCCAAGGAGGTAGCCAAAGGAGAATCAAGCAAAAAGGAGCAAATCATTTGCTATGAGTGTAAGAAGCCAGGACACATCAAGACCGAGTGTTCTCAACTGAAGAAAGGCCAAAGATTCAAGAAAAAGGCAATGAAAGCCACTTGGGATGACTCCGAAGGAAGTGGTTCGGATGACAACTCGAGTGAGGAAGAAGTTGCCAACCTTTGCCTCATGGCTCTTGATAATGAGGAGGTAAATTCTTCACCTAGTGAATCTCTATCGTATGAAGAAATTAGAGAGACATTTGATGAACTCTATGTAAAATTTCTTAAATTAGGATTAAAAAAAAAACAACTTAAAAAGGACAACATCTCTCTTTCAAACTCAAATGATTTTTTACTAAAAGAGAAAAATGATTTACTCAATGAGAAAATCATACTTGAAAAAGAAAACAATGTTTTGAATGAAAAATTTCAAAAGTCACCCCAAGGACCAACTTGTGAGTGTGAAGAGCTAAAAACCAAAGTCATCGATTTAACTAAAATAGCTCACACCTTATCAACGGGGGAAAAGAATCTTGAAAGACTTTTGGGCCAACAAAGATGTGTCTTTGGAAAAGCCGGTCTTGAATATAACCCCTTCTCTAAACAAAAGGAATACCAAAATTTCTTTTCAAAATCCAAAAATGTTTTGAATACTCCTTTTAATGCTTTTTCACCTTTGATGGAAAGAAGGTAATTAAAAAGATGTGGGTTCCAAAAGGATCATACACTCCTAAAACTACCCACAAAGGACCACATATGGTTTGGGTACCAAAAGGAACTCACCCTCCCAAAAATATTCAAAAATCAGTTTGGGTTCCATCCAAAACTGTGTGGGTTTCAGGAGGATTATATGTTGGAGTAACTTAAATTTTGTTTTCTAGGTTTGTTTGAAATCTAACTTCTCAAAGACAAGATGGTTCTTGGATAGTGGATGTTCAAGGCACATGTCGGGAAACAAAGAACTATTCATCACAATCTCTCCAAAGGATGGAAGACATGTGACCTTTGGGGACAACGCAAAAGGGAAAATCATCGGTATAGGTAATGTTGGTAAGAACTCCACTACTTTTATTGAAAATGTTCTACTTGTTGAAGGTCTTAAACATAACTTAATCAGTATTAGTCAATTGTGCGATAAAGGTTTAAATGTTTTCTTTAAATCAAACGTTTACATTATTAAGGATAAAGATAACATTACTACCTTATTCATAGCTCATAGACATGAAAATGTGTACACAATTGATTTTAATGAACTTATTTCCCAAAACCTTATGTGTTTTTCAGCCATTAATGAAACTAGTTGGTTATAGCATAGAAGGCTTGGTCATGCAAGTATGGATTTACTTTCAAAATTATCAAGAAAAGACCTAATTAAAGGCCTTCTAAAAACAAAGTTTTTAAAAGATAAAGTATGTGATGCCTGTCAACTAGGTAAACAAATCAAATCCTCTTTAAAAAAGAAACTAGTAATATCCACTTCTAGACCTCTAGAATTACTACATTTGGATCTGTTTGGACCTAATGATGTTGCTAGTCTAGCCGGTAAACATTATGCCTTTGTTATTGTTAATGACTATTCTAGATTCACTTGGGTATTATTCCTAGCTCATAAAAATGAAGTACATGTCTTATTAAAAAAATTATGTAAAAGAGTGCAAAATGAAAAAGGATACCCCATTAATGGAATAACAAGTGATAGAGGTGGAGAATTCAAGAACAAGGATCTTGAATCTTTCTGTGAAGAAAATAGTTTTAACCATAATTTCTCCGCTCCTAGAACTCCTCAACAAAATGGAATAGTTGAAAGAAAGAATAGATCATTACAAGAAATGGGTAGGACTATGCTAAATGAACATAATTTGTCTAACTATTTTTGGGCTGAAGCCATTAACACTACTTGCTATGTGATTAATAGAGTAATTATTAGAAACAAGTTAAACAAAACTCCTTATGAACTTTGGCATGGTAGATCACCAAATATTGGTTATTTCAAAGTTTTTGGTTGCAAATGTTTTATTCTAAATAGTAAACCAAACTTGAAAAAATTTGAACAAAAATCAAGTGAATGAATCTTTCTTGGTTACTCTACAAATAGCAAAGCCTATAGGGTATTTAATAAAACATCTTTAAATGTTGAAGAATCTATGCATGATATTTTTGATGAATCAAATCCTTTTACAACTAAAAATCTTGAAGATGATGATCAAACCGATAAACTAAATAGTCTATCTAAGGATATAGCTAACTTGGAAATCAATAAAGAAGAAAATGCAAATCAAGGTAATCCTATTAACTTAAATGATGAAGACTTAGAAAAAAATGAAATTCATTTACCCAAGGCTTGGAGATTAATTAAAGATCATCCTAAAGAATAAATTCTTGGTAACATGGATCAAGGTGTAAGAACTAGAAGAAACATATGCAATAATCTTGCATTCATCTCTCAAATTGAACCTAAGAATGCTCTTGAGGCAATAAAAGATGAATCTTGGGGAATAGCTATGCAAGAAGAATTAAACCAATTTGAAAGAAATCAAGTATGGATTTTAGTACCTAGGCCTAAAAGTAAATCTATAAATGGGTCTTTAGAAATAAAAATGATGAAGAAGGAAATATAGTTAAAAATAAAGCTAGATTGGTAGCCCAAGGTTACAATCAAGAAGAAAGAATTGATTACGACGAAACATTTTCTCCTATTGCTAGACTTGAGGCTATTAGGATGTTATTAGCTTATGCCTGTTATAAGGATTTTAAACTTTATCAAATGGATGTTAAAAGTGTTTTCTTAAATGGTTTTATTTCTGAAGAAGTTTATGTAGAACAACCCCCTTGCTTTGAAGATCACACAATGCCTAATCATATTTTCAAACTCTCTAAAGCTCTCTATGGTTTAAAGCAAGCTCCCAGAGCTTGGTATGACAGACTTAGTGGTTTTCTACTTGAAAAAGAGTTCATTAGAGGTAAAATTGATACTACCTTGTTTATTAAGTCCAAAAACAATGATATGCTTTTAGTTTAAATCTATGTTGATGATATCATTTTTGAATCTACTAATGATTCCCTCTGTCAAGAATTTGCTAAGACAATGCAGGATGAATTTGAAATGAGCATGATGGGAGAACTAACCTTCTTCCTTGGACTTTAAATCAAGCAATCAAAAGAATGCATTTTCATAAGTCAAGCCATGTACACTAGAGAGCTACTCAAAAAGTTTGGTATGGACAACTCAAAGAATGCTGACATTCCTATGAGTCCAACCACAAAGCTGGATAAAGATGAAAAGGGCTCAAGTGTAGAAGAAACAAAATATCGAGGTATGATTGGTAGTCTGCTATATCTAACTGCTAGTAGGCCTAATATTATGTTTAGTGTGTGTATGTGTGCTAGATTTCAAACTAATCCTAAAGAATCACACATGACTGCTATCAAAAGAATCTTCAAATACTTAATTGGAACAATAGATCTAGGACTTTGGTATCCTAAGAACACTTCATTAGAACTAGTTAGCTATTCTGATGCAAACTTTGCTGGTTGCAAAATTAATAGGAAAAGCACTAGTGGCTCATGTCATTTCTTAGGACACTCCTTAGTTTCATGGTCATGTAAGAAACAAAACTCTATAGCTCTATCAACAGCTGAGGCTGAATATGTAGCAGTTGGGAATTGTTGTGCTCAAACATTATACATGAAACAACAACTAGAAGATTTTAAATTATTCTATGATAAAATTCCAATTAAATGTGATAACACTAGTGCAATATGTATGACAAAGAATACAATCCAACATTCAAGAACAAAACATATTGAGATAAGATATCATTTCATAAGGGATCATGATCAAAATGGAGATGTAATATTGGAATTTATTCAAACTAACAACCAACTTTCAGACATATTCACTAAACCTCTCCCCTATGAAAGATTCAATAAGCTAAGAAGAGAATTAGGCATGGCTAACGCTTAAGAAATTCATCTAGTTAACCAAAATTTGATTTTTTCAAGTTTTTGCCTGGACTCGTCGACGAGTCTTCTCCACTCGGCGACGAGTGAGTTACAGGTTTTTCAATTTTTTATTTCGGGCTCCAATCGACGACGAGTTAGTGTCACTCGATGATGAGTTAGTACCACTCGATGATGAGTTAGTACCACTCGACGACGAGTCATTACTACTCGATGACGAGTGTGCTGTTTTTCTTCAGGTTTTGCAGCCACTCGACGACGAGTTCAACCTACTCGTCGACGAGTGCCTTCGAGAATATAAATATTAGCCTAAATTTTTTACTATTCACTATTCTTGTTCAAATCCCTCTTTTCCCTCACAATCTCCAACCTCCCAAATCTCTTCCCTTCTCTCAAAATCTTATCAAAATACCTATGGCTCCTCGAGTAAAGAACCCTTCTGTGCCCAAGAAAAAGATCTCTGCAGTAGAGAAAGGCAAGAAAACCATTGGAGAATCATCTCACAGCCGTGCGCCTCCTCAAGAAGAAGATCCTCTCGTGCTGTTCAAGACCCCTACAGCCCAAGAAAACTATTCAAGGTACTTTATCAAACATGAACCCGTTTATGGTAAAATTCCAGATTTTGGATTTCTTAAGGAAATAGGTCTTGATTCCATTGTTTCAAAATTTCAAATTCTTAGATGGCATAGGTTCCTAGAACTCCGTGAACCTATGTATCCTGATCTTTGTAAACAATTCTATTCTAATCTTACTTTTGACAAAACCGCCCAAAAATTCTACTCTTATGCACATGGCTAACTCATATCCTTTAATGTGGAAGAACTTCGATCCATCTTGAAATTGCCAACCGGCACATTTCAAGAATTCACCACAAATCAGTGGGTCTCCCATGAAGGATTCAATGTCACTGAGGCATTGAAAGTGATGTGTGTCAATAAAGACATCACTGACCCCATTCCTCCAAAGCTCAAGGATCTCACCCTTGATGCTTGCCTTGCACACCACATTATCACATATGACATTATTCCCCGTGGGGGTGGCAGGGATTTCATTACATTCTTTGATGTATTCCTTATTTGGTGCATTTTAACCTCTCAGCACATTGACCTTTCTTTCATCATTGTCAATGTGATGAAAGACACTGCTAAGAGAACCTCAGGAAGACTTCCCTATGGTCTTGCTCTCACCTGCCTCTTCAAACATTTTAAGATTCCTTTTGATTCCTATCAGGACAAGAAGACCTTCTCTGATTCTGATGTTTACTCTAAGGCCACTATTATGCGTATGGGATACTCATATATTTCTTCCAGTAATGTTTGGGTCCCAAAATCCCAAACTATTCCTACCCCCATTCCAGTTGACTTGCCTGACACTTCCATTCCTCCATCTGTTCCTCCATCATCTCACTCCACTCCTGCTGCTCCTATCCCCTCCCCATCTCCTGTTGAGCCTATAGTACAGACAGACGTTGTTGAGTTAGTGCCTGAGCCAGTGACTACTGATCAGCCAGTTCATGATATAGAAGATGAGATAGCTGCTGAAGCAGAGGCTGAGCCTGACTGGGGAAATATCCAGATTGACATTGATGTTCCTGAGTCTTCTCATAGACAGGATCCAGACCAGTTTGAGGATCCAGGACACCTCTTTGCTTCCCCTTCTAGGCCGGCACTGTCTAGTGAGCAGATGACTCTACTGACTGCCCAGGTTGCCTCCATGGCCTCCAGCATGGAGCATTTTCATATGCAGTTCAGTCAGAGGCTACTTCAGTTCTAGGATTTTCAAAGAGAGTTTTTGGAGAGTCTTCAGACTTCTCAGATAGCTCAGTTCGAGAGACTCCAGTCAGAGACTAGAGAGAGGCTTTCATCTCTAGAGTCAAAGATGGAGATTATTCAGTCTGTAGTAAAGGAGAGTGAGCCTAGATTGGCTGAGATTGACATGGCTGGGAGTGTCATCAAGGATAGAGTGGACTCCATCATTTCTATGATTCAGAGGAAATCTGAGGATGCCTCGGTTGAGAGTGAGAAGCTTCTGGGTGACATGAAAAGCATAGGAAATGCTGTCAATAACCAAGCAAGGTATATTCATCATATGGCTAGCCTCCTCAATGATCAAGCTCCAGTAGTTGGAGTGATGACAGCCAAAGTAGATCAGATTGCCACAGAATCTACCTCCACCTCTCACAAGTTGGAATTTGTTCCCATTCCCACAGAGGTCTATTTTCCTCCTCGGCCAGCTCCTCCACACCAACCTTCTCAAGCCACTTCTCTAGTGCTCCCTGCAGCTGATGTGCTTTCATCTTCTTCTGAAGACCTGTCCAAGTCCAAGCCCAAACTGCCTACATCAAAACCGGATAGGCCTTCCAAGAGACAAAAGTTGTGATGCAGACTTGTTATTTTTTTGTTTTTTTTGTATGAACCTTTGTTGATCATATATAAAATCTAAACTTTTCATTTTCCCTCTCTTTATTTTTTTGATGTTGCCAAGGGGGAGAGACAAATTGAATGTGAATGCTTTAGTTGTTTTATAGAAAATAGACTTCTTGCAAATCAATTCCTTGAATCAATTCCTTGTGGAACTTCTCTTGGTTCAACATTCTAAACTTATGTGACTTATAAAATTTGATCATGGAACTTCTCTTGATTCCAGAATTCAAAATCAACTCTTTTTATTAATGCTCAAAACTATGAACTCTGAAATTATTATATTTGTTGCTCATGTTGAGGGGGAGTTACTCTCACTTTTTATAAGACCACTTACAGTGAGGGGGAGCTCATCCCAGGGCCATTCACATTATTATGTCATCAATAAAAAGGGGGAGATTGTTAGCCTCAAGGTTACAACAATAAGTACCCTTATAAGTTTCAATGATGACACAATAATGAAATGACTCTAGTTGCATTAATATTTTCATTGAATATATGATATTTCAGAAAAGAAGTCTATTAAGATCAAAGATTCAAGATATGAAGAAATGAAGAGCTTAATTCACTTTCAAAGTCATCAAGGTCAAAGTTCAAGTGCTAGGAGCCCCAAAACCTCAAGACAGATTCTTGAAGATCCATCAAAAGTAGAGCTTCGCAAATCAAGAATGAAGATTGGTGTCTAAAGTTAAAAATGTCTAAGTCCGTCTAAAAAGGTCTCACGACATTGGAAAAGAATTGCTCAAAGATAACCTAAAATGACCTTAGGAGACGTAGTACAACATGAACATCTTTCTAAGGCCCTAAAATGATTAAAATAATATTAAATCCATTGCCTAAGGGTCCTAACATGTTTCCCACCTTTTTGGTCTCATAAAGATGAGTTTACTAAAAATCTTTAGTGGACTCGTCGACGAGTACAAGGGACTCGTCGACGAGTGGGTGACAGAAAACTGAAGCAATTGCTTCTGTCTCCACTCGGTGACGAATCAATCCAGATTCTCTCCTACTCATCGACGAGTGCCTTCGGCAAAAACCTATAACGGCTATTTTTTTAACGGATATTTCGCATTCAATGCTACTTCCAACGGCTATATTGATTGCCTAACTATAAATAGAGTAAATTTATGATGATTTAAACACTGATCTAACACTGTTTCATTAAATCTTTATCACTCATAAATTCCTAGCAATCAATACTTTATTTTTTACAAAATATTTAGAATCGAAATCTCTTTTCTTTTGAGCAATCAATTCCATTCTATCTTAAGAGATCTTGAGCCTTGTATTCAACTCTTATATAGCTCAGACTAGGAGCTTCCAATTTGGATTGAAAAAATCCACAAATCTCTATTGTTCTTGAAAGCCAAGAATCAGGGATTCTTGCACTCTTTTAAGGAAAAAGTCTTCTTGTATCCGAGAGAGAGTCTCTCTTGAAGAGGTTAGTCCTTAGCCTATAAAAGGATAGTGAAAGGTTCTTCCTGACCCCGTAAAAGGAGTGTAAGGCTTGCTCTCTGCCGAAAAGAAGAGTACGATTAGTGAATCGTGTGAAAATCCTTGAAGCAGGAAAGCTGAAAGGCGGGGACGTAGGCAAGTTACTGAACCCCGATAACATATTTGGTGTCTGGTATCTCTATTCCTCCGTTTTCTTTTGGTCTCTGATTTTAGTTGGTAGTTATTGTGATAAGCTTTTAATTTCTGCTAATATCACTTACAGTATTTTTTTAATTTGCCATAAAGCCTATTCACCCCCCCTCTAGGGTCCATTGTCTGGGCATCAACCACTAATGTGATCTATCACACCTGGAGTGATCCATCGCATATGAACCATAATGTTTGTTGCCAATTTCACCTGCATGCGATCGATCGCACACTTTTGCAATCAATCCAGATCCCTACGTTCTATCGCACCTGAAGGCTATCTATTGCACATGAACCCAAAGATCCTGAACCCATTATAAGTATGGAAATTTTTACTCACTGGGATGTTAGAGTCGCCACCTATTCATTCAGAAGGGATAAACCCCCAGATAGTTGGATAAGGTCTTGGTCTATGATTGAGATCAAGGTAAGTGGTTCGATTAAGTCCGGGGAAGGTGTTAGGTACCTCGAGGCTTCCGTCTTACAATAGTTCCCTACTCCCTAGGTCTAAGCCAATTAAAGTCAATATTTGTTAAAATGTCTGAGTGTTTAAGTTAACACTAAACCATGAAGGGAAAAGCTAACTAGGGTCGAACCTGGGTTGGGTTGCCTACGTACTCATAGGGTGAGATCAGACCGTGCGTAGTTCTGGCACGTGAGCCTGTGCCTAGGCTAGGAGCGTGTGTGTATGCACCAAGGGTGGCTAACATGGACTAGTCCGGTAGATTAGGGTTTGGTTGATTGAAGAGGGTCAAGTGCATGGCCTAAGCCCGGTAAGCTTAGGGGTAGTCCGGTAGACTAGGTTTAGGCCTGGTAGGCCAAAAGGAGTAAGTCCGGTAGACTTGGCTCAGGCCCGGTAGGCCGAGAGTGGGCCCGAAAGGTAAGGAAAAGCCCGGAGGCAGGAGTAAGCCCAGTAGGCTTAGATCAGGCCCGATTGGCTAAGGGGTAAGTCCGATAGACTGGATTTAGGTCCGGTAGGCCAAAATCGAATTTAACTGTAGTTAGGGCTACTAACCGGAGTTAAGGTTGGTCTAACCGTAGTTAGGGTTGCTAACCAAGGTTAGAAATGGGCCAAGGTCAGTTTTATGATGCATAGGTATTTTCAGGGATTTTTCAAAGTTTTTACTAGGGTTAAGGGCTTCTTAACCATGGCTAAGGAGGGGAGGTCACCATGGTTAGGGGTACTAACCACAGTTAAAATAGCCATAGAAGGTCATTTTGGGCTTCTGAGAATATTTATGATTTTCTAACCATTTTTCAAGATTTTGTTGGGTTAAGGGCTGCTTAACCATGGTTAAAAAGTTAACCGAAGAAGAGTTTTAACCATGGTTAAGGGTCCTAACCAGGGTTAAAGTGATCACAGAAGGCCATTTTGAAATCCTTGAAATATTTCTGATTTTTTGATTATTTTTTCAAGATTTGTGGGGTTAAGGGGTGCTTAACCATAGTGAAAAATTAACCAAGGGTGTTTTTAACCATGGTTAAGGGTCTAGTTAAGTCAAAAATGGACGTAGGGGGTTAGGCAGGGCCTAAAGTGGCCTCCTACCAGGTCTGGACCCCTGTAAAAGCCCAGAATTAAAAATAATTTTAATGTCGGTAATGGGATTACCAACATTAAAACTGTATTTTTAACCCTAGTTTGCACACTGTTAACTCGGGTTAGGGGCTACCCCAGGGTGATCTGAAAGCATGGATGTGTAGATGGTAGTTCAGAGAAGAGTTTGAGCCCTAGGTGGGCCCCAGGGGTGGCCTCGAGTGGACCCCATAGTGGTTCAAAGGTGGCCTGTCCACCATGACATAAAATGATAAATGGCGGTAGATGGTCTACCGCCATTATCAAAATAAGCCAAAAAAAGAATGACGGTAGATCTACACAGTATTGATTTTTCAAATTTTAACCATGGTTAATGCTAACCCATGGACATGGAAGGACCAGGCTAAGTCAAGGGAGAGGAGAGGGGTTCAACCTAGGCCCTGGATATAGACCAGGGCCCACCTAAGTAGGTTAACCAAGCTGCAATAGTAAACGGCCAGGAATGACGGTACTGACTTTACCGCCATTCCTGGGTTTCTTAAAAACCTGGGTTTTTGCCCATGGGGCTATGCACAAGGGTAACCAGGGGTTTCCTCATGAACTGAGGGACCCCTAGAAACCCCGTGGAGGTCTGAGATGCTCAGGAGAGGTGCTATACCCATAGGGGTTCACCACACCTATGATCAAGGTGGGTGAACACCTTGTGAGAGTTTGGGCTTTAAACTAAACCAAACAATAGTAATGAATAATAAAAAAATCCCCTGGAGATGATCAGGGGCTCACAGGTAATGCACAAAATAAAAAAAGGAGGGTAGGGGAGGCCCTACCCTGACACTCTGTTCTTGCCAAAGGTGATGGAGGGTTGCGTACGGTGGTGGAGAACACTGGGGTGCTGCACGAATAGGGGGGATCTCAGAGGAATCCTGGGATTCTAGGAATGCTTACAGAAGCTAGAAGAGGGGCTTTGGGGTCTGGTTTTTTGGACAAGGTTTCACCTGAGTGTTTTTGTCGATCGATTAACAGTGGTGGAGTGGGGGTTTTATAGAAGGGAGCTCTAAGGGACCTAAGAAGGATTAAAAGGAAGAGAGAGAACATGTATGGACCAAAGGGAGGTTGACTGAGGGAGCTGATGGGAGGGTGGAGTGTGTAGGGGGACCTGAAGTGTCTGCAAACTGAAGATCACATAATGGCGGTAGATGGTCTACCGCCATTGTTAAACTAGGCTAATTCTAATTAGCGGTAGACTATCTACCGCCACTATGAGATTTTTAAATTTTGGGCCAGGCCCAGGCTTACTCAGGTAAGGGAGTTTGGCTTAGGGTTTTTATGGGCCAAGGCCGAGGTTCAGGCCCTAGGGGCCATGGACTTAGGGTTTATGTAGCACCCCGGATTTTTTTGTCATGTATCAAAGCCTTAAGGCCATTTTCTTGAGTTAAAAGTTGGAATTCCGAAGTCGGAATTATTGAAAATCTATGTTGCCAAACTCCATTTGTAGATCAGTCACCTTTAGGGGAAATTTGGTCAATAAATAAAGAAGAAATTGAAAATTCTAAAATGCCAGAAATGTTCCCTTTCGAAAGACAAATCCAACGCAAGTTGAATCGTCAAAATCGAACAAACGAGTCAAAAGTTACGACTGAATTACCAAAGTGGGGACAAATGGAAGAAAACAATAGAATCTAGAGTGCGATCAATCGCAAGTCAGGTGCGATCGATCACATGCAGGCAAAATGGGTCCCAAACTCTTGGGACCATATGCAATGGATGGATCCCTAGGTACGATGGATCGTAGGGATCTGCGATCGATCGCAAGAGTGTGCGATCGATTGCATACAGAAAGAAATCAGACAAAAGTGTTCAAGTGTGCGATCGATCGCACGTGGTAGCTGATGCCGAATTTTAGGGTCTTAAACCCTTGGCTTGCTAGAGGATCCTCATTTGGGGCTTTTCTAACCTAGAGGAGAGAAAGAGGGGCGAAAATGGAGAAGAGGAAAGTTAGAAAATCCTCCAAAGAAGCTTGGATTTGGAGATCAAGAGAAGCTAAACCTTGAAGATTTGCAAACAAGGGCCTTCTCCAAATTATCTAGAGTTCCTCAAATTCAAGAGGGGTTCTTCTTCAAGTTAGAACTCTACATCAAGGGTCTTCTTCACTCTATTGAAGGTCGGTACCCTATACTACCCTCCTAGTTCATATTATTATCCTTTTTATTGGTTTTTCCCCAAATTCTAAACATGATAAAGAAATGAGATACATGGATGAGGATGGATGGTTGTGTGGATGTATATGGGCGATGGATGCCGTGTCTATGTGTTGTGATGAACAAAATGGGGAGGGCATTGTATTAATAATGAACACACATGTATGTTGTGAACATTAACCCACCTAGAAGCACAAGATTTAGGTATTAACCATAATGCACATACCAATTGTTTAATGAAATACCACAATGAAGAAAATGATGATTTGTTATTAGAAAATGCATGCGTGAACTTCTTTACTTCCTAGAATGCAAATGTTTATTAATTGATTTAATTATTGATTAAATGCAAATGTTTTATACACAATTTTCATTCTTAATTGTACACGAAATCACGAGCACGACATGTAGTCCATGAGTAGGGTTTTCAAGCATGAAACACCGTGTTTTGTTTTCAAGAATATCATGTTGGACATGATGCACAAAAAAGTCATTTACATTGTTAGAACCTTATTAATTTGATTAATAAATGCTTCTTCTTAATCTATTGTGTATTCATTATGGGTAATTGACCATGATCATGAGATGATCTATACGATATGAGATATCGATAAAGTTCCATAGGATATATTGTAAGAAAGTTATGTGATTAGATTATCACAGGTAGATATAACTTTTCGGTTCCTTATACTTTATATAGTCACGGCTGGGGGTGAAGCTGGGCACTTCACTTATATGGCTGCAAGAATGTTAAGATGTTCTTAATAGTTGAGATGTAGTTCTATCTCGAACTATTGTAGTGGAGACTACACATCAGTATATGGGTGCTTAAATGTACACTGACTGATTGTATTCAATGAGAGACCTCTTGTATAAACATACTATCAGATAGTTGGTCTCTCATTCACATTGAACGGTTTTGATGATCCTTAGATCTGATGAGTTCATCTATGACAGGGCAGTGATCTGACGGTTTTGATTCTACCAACGTATTTTCTAACTTAGGGAATAGACTACAGTGACAGTTAGATAGTCAGAAAGTTGTTCGAGTCATGATGAATTTCAAACAAGAAATTCATGCTCATTAATTTGAGAGATTATCCAAGTTTCGGGTAAGACAGTTGATTAAGTTCAAATCCTGCGCAAGTGATTTTGAAAACAAAATAAGTTTTGAAATATACTTTTATTAAAAGGTATTATACTTATAAAAGGATTTTTTTCAAAATGTTTTTAATGAGAGATTGTTTCTCATGGCTTAATCATAAGTCTTGTAACCTGGATGATTTGCAATGGGCTATGGGTTAGATAGTATGACAATCTCGAAGGCTCATTAGGGATAATGTATTTGGAAGGATAAATCGAATTTAAAAGTTCATGTGGCGGGATCCGTAATGGTTAATGTTCATACACTGGGATTCAATTGCAACATGGATATCTCACGTCACTTGCAATTCCAATGTAATTCCCGTTTAGGGTCAATGGGATAACATTGGATAAGCCAGGGTAAGAATGTCCCAGAGCAATCTGTGGAGGTACTCACATAAGAAATACAAGCTCAATAATTGATTAAAAGTTAATCAATTATTTTAAGTGATTAAAAGTTAATCATTTAATTAAATAGATTAATAGCTAATATATTGTTTAAATTAATTGTTAATTTAAACTAAGGGATTATTTTAGTAATTATTTGATTAACATAATTAAAGGGGAAATGAGTTTGACCCATATCCATAAACCCATTAAAATGGACCTTTAATATGGGCCAAAGCCCATGGGTTTAAACCCTAGGGTGGGGCGCCCCCTTGAGGGATCCTAATTGGATTAGGATTTGTTTAATTGAATAATTATTGAAATATAATTCCTTTTATTATGGAATTAAAATCCAAGTATTGGATTGCAATTAAGATTAAGATGTTATTGTAATTAGATTACAATAAGGAGTTTTAACTCCTCAAATCCCACACCCCATAGAAGCTCACGCCCCCTTATGGATTCCTAGTTTGACTAGGTTTCCTACTTAGATGTAGGATGTTGACTTATCCCTTTTAATTAAGGAATCCTCTTATAATAGAAACTCTTTAATTCATAAGATTACTATAACTAAAGTCGTTACAAATTAAGTAGGAGTTTATTTATTTAATAATAAGAGTTATTGTTAATTAATAAATCCTAGTAGATAAGATCAAATTGGAGTAGGATTAGGATAAGATCCTAGTCTATAAATACCCCAACACCGTAGACCATTAAGTAGAATTCTCTAGAATTTTTTCTCTCCTCTCCTCTCTCTCTCCAAACCGTGAGCCCTAGGGGAGACCCCTAGGGATTTTTGTGAGCTATATTGGTGGTCCTAGTTGGGTTTTGCAAATCTAGGGTTTTGAACCTTAGTATTATTGGTGATAGAAGGTCTACACCATTGATCTATCTTCTTCCTCTTGCTTCTATAATTTCAAAGGAGATTCTAAAGCTTCGTGGGGATAACGAAGAACAAGGATCGAGCTTCTAGTGTTTTTTTGGAGAAATCTCTACAAAGAGTTCTGACGGTTCGAGTGGATTAAGCTTCACCGGTGAAAAATATTCACCGAGGTGATATGACTAAATGTCGCGCCCCAAAATACCCCCTAGGAGTTAAGGGATACTTTAGAGGTGACTACGTGTACCTGTCAAACCATCCTGTAATGCAAGAGGCTAAACATAATATAATACAATGATAATCAGAGCGCGGAAACTAAACATAAGTGCGGAAGCATAAGCCAACTTTTTCTTTACTTCTATAACTCCAAATAGTATTCCAAGTTAACATATACCAAATACAATCAAAGTAAAGGTGGACATGCCCACCTATCAAAATACAAAAGGAACTCTCTAACCCTCTCCTCTCAACAATGGTCGAGGTATGGCCACACATCCAAGTCCCCATCCTTTAGAGACTACCATGGGATAGGTGGCTCCCTCTCCTCTACATACTCCTCCTCGACCCAAGGCTCGGGGTCGAGGACATCCACAGTACCTGCCGACATAAAAGTACGGCTGAGCATGGAATACTCAGCGAGTACAAACTACTAGCTAACCATAACAATGCGAAAGCATAACAACAGTGAGCAATACAAGATATTAATTTAAAGCAATAATGAAAGCATAAGATACATAGCCATATCCTGACATGCGTGTATGAATGCAAAAACCTCGGTAAAACTCATGTCACGGAAACCTTTTTCGTGTCTCGATCAAATCATGTATGTGTGTCGTGTCTTGTCTTGTATTTCATGTCTTGATTTGTTCTTGACTTGTATACTTGTGAGCCAGAGGCTAGCACCCTTCCTTGGGCTACCAACCTCTTTGTCATGTTCTTGTTCTTGTTCCATTTCTCTTGTGGGCCAGAGGCTAGCACCCTTCCTTGGGCTACCAACCTCCTTGTCATGTTCTTGTTCCATTTCTCTTGTGAGCTAGAGGCTAGCACCCTTCCTTGGGCTACCAACCTCCATTTCTCTTGTGAGCCAGAGGCTAGCACCCTTCCTTGGGCTACCAACCTCCTTGTCATGTTCTTGTTTTGTTGTTGATTCATCATGTATAAATACAATCTTGGAAAACCCGGTTTCATGCATGCATGTGTACTCGCGTGCGTGCCAATAGTGACAATCATGGGGACACGTGTAACAAGAGGGATATCGCATCATATTTCAATTCATAGTATAACATGTAAGCATTTAGGTGATCAACATGGCATTTGGTCAAGTCATCATTTACAAGAATAATTACATAAAGCTTACATCCATTTCCTTTATCAATTTCATTTATTCTTGGTTTAGGCATATTATCAAACATCCGGTGTGCAACATTTTAGTAGTTTTATTTCCCCTTTTTAGCGCATAAATTTCCAACACAACATCCAAGTATGTTCATTATTCATAGAGTGCCCTTCCACCATTTTCCATACCCACATTTCACCACGTCCAACGGCATCCAATCGCCTCTACATCCACCATTCATACATACAACCCCACATTCACATTTATCTTGTTTAGGTTTAGGAAGTATAGCACATTTCAAGTAAGGGAAGATACAAGACCAACATCATAATGTCAAAGGGGAAAACTAGATTATTGCTAAAGAAAGTTAGTAGAGTGTACTAACCTTAGATCAAGGCTTGATCTTGAAGAAACCTTGAAATAGAAGCTCTATTTGGAAGGAGGAAGCCTTTGCTTGAAGGGGACTTGAGTTGGGGAAGAAACCCCTTTCTAAAACGTGAGTGAGTGCTGCCCCAGCTTGGAGAGTGGCTCCCACACGAGCTTGAGCCTTGAACTTGAAGCAATCCAAGCTTGAGGATGACCTAGGATGGTCCACCCCTTTGATTCCTTCCTCAATGGAAATCCTAGGTTAAAAACCCCCTTCTTCTCACTCTCTATCTCTCAATTTCTCTTAAGTGATGAGAATGAGGCCCTAAGGCTCGGGCAAAGCCTTATAGGAAAGGGTTTAACCCCCAAAAGATGAAAACGCCCTTAATGAAATTTCTGCAAAAACGCAAAGACCGAGCGATCGGTGGTTATGACCGATCGAACGGTTGCCTACCGAGCGATCGGTGTTTATGACCGATCGACCGGTCAAAAACTCACTCTCTATAAAATTTCCCCATACAAAATTTATGACCGTGCGATAGCTACCGATCGATCGGTTATGGACCGATCGATCGCTGACTGGACCGAGCGATCAGTGCTCTGCTGGTCCCGACTGTTTTGGCCATATCTTTTGACTCGCTCGTCGGATTTCGACGATTCAACTTGCGTTGGATTCGTCTCTCGAAAACGCACATTTTCGATTTATCTCTTATTTATTAATTACAATATGAAACGGCCAATTAGCTACGAGAGTGCCATTCATTAAAGATGAAAAAGTCCGGGGTGCTACACTAAAACTCTTAGATAATTTTGATTCTTTTTATGGTGTTAAGATCTAGGGGATCCAGTTTCCACATAAATTTTAATCCTGATCCCCCTTCAATTGGTATCAGAGCGCATAGTTAGGAATATTTTTTGTTTATTTTGATAAGGTAATTAAATGGATGATTTAATTCATGAGATGAATTAATTTAGATCTATTTAATATTGCTCGTAATTTTTATTATTTTATTTGTTCATAAGATGAATAAATAAATATTTATTATATTATTGAATGAGATTTGATAATTAAATAAATTTTAAAAACTTGTATTATATGTGATATAATTAAATTCAGAACAAAGAGTTTATTTTGAAATTCCTTTTAAATTATTTGATCATTAATTAATAAATCCCATGGTGTTTGACACCCTGGCTTAAGCGTTCTTTGAGATTAAAGCTTATTTCGATTTAAATTGATTCATGGATTTTCGGATTTGTATTTGATTAGAAGAATCGATACAATTTCGATATTTTGACCATAACTTTATGATCGTAAGACTGATTTTGATATGTCAGTACATCGTTTAGAAGCCGCTGAAAAGATCTACAACTTTCGTGAAGAAAGTTTTTCCAGAATCAATCTTTTTGAGGGTCAAAACTTGAGTCGAAAATCTATAGCGGGAAAATGAGCTTTCTAAATTAATTTTCCAAGAGGCTTTCAAATTTTTCTTAAATTGCATTATTTGATTGTGAAAATTGTTTTACGGATAATATAATTGATTTATATTTCCGGGGTTTAATCTATATAAGATATAGATTTTATTGGGTGATTTGATAATTGTTATCAAATTTTAAATTATTTAAAAATAAGAAAAGGTACTCCATCACCATGTAGCATCTTTTTTATATGAAATTATAGTTATGGGTCATAATATATGATAAATTGTTTTTCTTTCATGCATTCATACTAGAGGTTAATATGTAGTAGGTTTTGGCAATTTGTAAAGGACAGATTCATTCGGTTTCCCTAAAAAGGGCGAATAGAATACTGGTTTCCCTAATGCCATTTAAATTCTATTTAATGCATTGGTGGACATGCTGCGAAGGAGGATGTTGCGATGTGATCTACATAAGATGATAAAGGAAGGGATTGCGAAGGAGTTTGCGAGCTACCTTTGTTCTTATCATATTCCATTGCATCCATGCATTTTAATTTATTGACCCATAACGATTAATCTTGTATACTAATGTTTTATTATCATAAGATGATAACTACTGCTTATTTTATCATGACATGATATCTGTTTATATGTTTAATTATTCTATTGAAATAATTGCTCTTGATATATCATGTGTATATAAGACTGTGGACAAGTCCCTAAGTATTATGATCTTCTACCATACACTATGTGATCCTATAGTGGGGAGTGTGAGTAAGCTGACAGACCAAAGCTGGGCCCAATCCCTCTCACTTATAAGTGAACATGGAGAAAACTGAATAAGCAAATAGTGGGAGCAATAATACCAAAGCGTGAGCTTTCATTAGGGGTTTATTAGGTTCATGGAAGGTGGGCACATGAATAAGAGATATTATACAATAACGCCAAAGCGTGAGTATAACATCCCTTATAGATCAGACAGTAGATCGAATACTCCAGAATTCACAAGATGAGATCTGTGAAATTAGAGAAGATAGTTTCTATTTGCCTATTCAAGGCGATGTGATGATGTGCCCAAAGGTAGGATCATATTATGCCAGTGTCTAGGTTATAGATGTCAATTAATTCTTCCCAAATTAGCAATACCATTAGAAACAGACCTATAATCTAATTGGTATTAATGAATACAATAGATCTCTAATACTGTCTTATTTGTCATTTGATTAGATCATGACAGGCCTACACCCATTAATTGAAATTCTTCGTGATGAAAAGTTAGTAGAAACTAACTATGTAGACTGGAAAAGAAGGATTAAAATTGTATTTACCCTGGATAACCTTGACCTATGTCTTAAGACACCGAAGCCCGAAATTCGTCCAGATGCTTCACCGGCCCAAAAGGCTGAGTTAGAGCAATGAGAGAGGTCCAATCAGATGACCAAGTGTTACATACTGGCTTTGATGTCTAACATTTTGCGAAGCCAGCATGAACACATGGATAAGGCTTCTGACATTTTGCAAAACCTTCATGAGATGTTTGGTGAGCAAAATAGGTCAGCTCGACAAGTAAAGTTGAAATCCCTTGTTAACACCAAGATGGCTGAGGGAACTCCAGTCAGGGAAGACATCATAAAGTTGATGGGATTATTGAATGAACTGGAAATTCTTGGTGGAGAGATGGATGCCATTACTCAAGTTGACACTGTTTAGTTGTCACTCCCTCCGTCCTTTAATTCGTTTGTGTTAAATTATAACATGAACAAGAGTGAAATGTCACTAAGTGAGCTTATGAACTCACTTGTGGCTACAGAAGATTTGATCAAAAAGCCAACTAAAGGTGAAACTTTAATCATCGATAAACCTGATACCTCCAAGAAATCTAAAAATTTTAGAAAAGGAAAGAAAGGCAAAGAAAAGTTTAAAGACAATAGGGGTAAGGCAAGAGTTGCCAAAGGTTCTTCAGGGATAGCTGGCAAGGAAAAATAAGGCAAGGGAAAGTGTTTCTGTTGCCCAGGTTATGGACCCTAGAGGGGAGGTGAATAGGGTCTATGGCAATTGAAAAATATTTACTCTAAATTCCCTAAGCAGAATTTCAACTTTAAGGCAAGTTAAAGGGAAATAAAGAATCTAATAATTTTGGTTAAATAATAGTGTAAACAATAATGGAAATCAGTCAAGTAGAGAGAGTTAGAGAGATGCAAACACTTGACACCGGATATTGTTCACAAGGTTCGACAACCTACTTACGTCCCCGCCTTGAGCTATTCCCGCTCCAAGGATTCCCCATGATTTTATTCCCAAACCGTGTCCCCTTCTTCCGGGTGAAGAGTAAACCGTTACATTCCCTTGCAGGCTAGGAGACCACCTTTACTATCCTTTTACGGTCTGAGGATGAACCATTATACAATCCTTTTATGGATCAGGATCAAACCTTTACCATCCATTGAGGCTAAGGATGAACCTTTTGAATGTACAAATTTGGATTTGAATCCGAAATAAAAAAACTCCTTTAGAGTTAGATAAGAATGGAATAACACACTCTAAGAAACCTCTCAAAAGATGAATTGGAGTTTAGCTCAAAAAACAGAGTATTGGGGGTTTCAAAATTTTCACAATAGATTTGTGTTTTTGATCTTGGTGAATGATTGAGAATTGATAGATTGATCACTCTATTTGTTTTTGTTCATAAACCATCTTAATATATAGTGCATTCAAGAATATAGCCGTTGAAGAATCAATAGATGCGAAAAGAGCCGTTAAAAATATAGCCGTTATAGCAAAAAACACATTCTGGGCGTTTTTTACTCTATCCAGTTGATCACAAGGTTTGTGTGATCGACTGAATGGTGCTCCTAATCGACTGGATAGAACACCATTTTTGCCTCTTGGTATTTTGACTATAACTATTGATTCCCTTATCGGAATTGGGTCATTCAAAATCCTATGCCACTCAAAATTCAAAGGGAAACAATATTGTCTCTAATGGTTAAGTCCAAATTCTTTGTGTTTTATGGCCAAAAAGGCTGCCGAAGTTGACTGGTCCATTTCGCGACTGGGTAGAGTAAAGTTTTCGACACCTTCTGCATTTTGATCATAACTTTAGATTTGATTAATGATATTAGGTGATTCAAAAGCCTATTTCACTTGAAATTGAAAGAGTAACAAATTTGTCTTTTAATAGTCAAATCTTAATTCTGCCTTTATCATGGTCAAAAAGGGTCTCAAAAATTTCTGGGTTTGAGAAAAACGACTAGAATAGAATTTGTTCTATCTAGTCGATCACAAGGCTTGTGTGATCGATTGGACAGTGTATTTTTTGTCCAAAAAATGCTGAAATCATATTTTCTTGATTTTGGTCCATCCAGTCGATCACAAGACCCTTCTAATCGACTGGATAGTGTATTTTTTGCCCAGAAAACACTGAAATTCAATTTTCTTGATTTTAAAGGTTGGAATGATGTCCTAGGCCACTTGGGTTGCTTTTAGAATGATTCTTAAGTGTTCCAAAGTCTTTTAGATTGATAGATAAACATGATTAACAACTCATAATGATCATTAGAATGATCTAAAATGGATTCAAAGAGGTTTCCAACACTAAAAGAACTTGCAGACAAAATTTTTTCAAAATTTGTTCTATCCAGTCGATCACAAGGGACTTTTGATCGACTGGATGGTCTGCCTAATCGACTGGATAGACCATTTTTATTTGTAGAATCCATTTTTCAAAACCAATAAGATGGGATTTAATTCCAAGGTTTTGTACTTATGTATTATGAGTAAGATGATCATGTTTAAAGGTTCTTAATCATACTTTAACATTGGTTTAAGGAACCTATTGTAGAGCCCCGGACATTTTCATGCTTAATGCATGGCACTTTCATAGCCAATTTACCTTTAATGTAGTACAATTAATAAAGAAATAAGAAATTGAAAATTCTGAAATGTCAGAAATGTTCCTTTTCAAAGTACGAACCCAACGCAAGTTAAATCGTCAAAATCCGACGAACGAGTCCAAAGATATGGCCAAAACAGTTTGGACCTACAGACCACCGATCGCTCGGTCCATTGTACCGATTGATCGGTCCACAACCGATCGATCAGAGGCTATCGACTGGTGCACTTTTTTGTATGGGGAAATTTTCCAGAGAGCATTTTTTTGACCGGTCGCTCGGTCAAGAACAGCGATCGCTCGGTAGGCAACTGATCGATCGGTCATAACCACCGATCGCTCGGTCTTTATGTTTTTGCAGAATTTTCAATAAGGGTGTTTTCATCTTTTGGGCATTTCACTCATGCCTTAAAGGCTTTGCCCGAGCAATTGTGGGTTTATAAACCCTAAGTAGAGTATCTTGAGAGATAGAGAAAGAGGAGAAGGGGATTCTAACCTAGGGTTTGCTTTTGTGAAGAAATCAAAGGGGTTGAAGGCCCTAGATCATCCTCAAGCTCGTTTATCTTCAAGTTCTCGGTTCAAGCTCGTGAGGAGCACTTTTGCCAAGCTAGGGTAGCAACTCACGCACGTTTTTACAAGGGATTTCTTACCTCATTTGTCAAGGTCGGTACCTTTTACTACCCTCCTAGTCATGGTTCTCCCCTTTTCTTTCCATATTCCTTGTTCTTCATCATCTATAAATGTGCTATGAGTTGGGATGTGTGAATGGTGTGAATGGAGGTGGATGTTGGCGAATGGATGCAGTGTGGAATGATGTGATAAATGAAATGGGGAGGTCATTGTATCCATAATAAACGTACATGTATGATGTGAGCATCAACCCACCTAGAAAAGCATGATGTAGATTTAATAAATAAAGAACACACCCCATGTTTGATGAAATGCCCAGTTGAACAAAATGAATTATAAATTAAGAAATGCATGTTTGATTAATTATTGGAACTTGCTAAGGCCTATGATAGTGTGCCTTCTTGTTTTTGCTAAATTGCATGAATATTAACTTGCTTAAATTATCGATGTTATATGTATTGTGAATCACCCAAATGCCATGTTTACTTCCAAATGCAAGTATGTACACGATCTCATGAGCCCGGCATGCATGATATGGTTTACCGGCATTTTCAAGAACGAGATTTAGAGGTGGGACATATCCTACGATATGTTTTACCTCGCTTTTGACAAGAACAAGACTTGCATGCATAAGAAGGGTTTCCCTTCCCTCGCAAGTACATATCATAAGAAGGGTTTCCCTTTCCTCACAAGTGCATTTAGGAAGAAGGGTCTCCCTTCCTTCACAAGTAGTTTATTTTCCAAGCAAGCATGATACATGGCATGGCAAACATGATTAGTTAGGAAGAAGGGTCTCCCTTCCCTCACAAGTAGTTTATTTTCCAAGCAAGCATGATACATGGCATGGCAAGCATGATTATTTAGGAAGAAGGGTCTCCCTTCTTTCACAAGTAGTTTGTTTCCCAAGCAACCATGACATGGCAAGACACGCATGACACGACATGGCGAGATAACACAATTTTTTAAGCACGAAGAGGATGTTTTAAGTCAAGTCAAGTGCACGATGTTTTTCAAGGATTTTATCGGGTTTTACGAAATGCAAGCATGATTATAAACTGCTTTACTTTCTCGTGATGAAATGAATTGTTCCTACTTTATATCTGTTAACTGCTTCCTGATTATAATTGTTGTACTATGACTGTTGGTTAGCATTTGGTACACACTGAGTATTCAATGCTCAGCCGTACGTTTATGTCGGCAGGTTCTGAGGGAGCTACTGCTCCATTTGATGTCTGTGCTCCTGGCCCATGGGTGAGGTGGAGTACGTTGAGGAGCCTGTGGAGGAACCTCCGGTCGAGGGTTATTATTGGGTGGTGGTAGATTCTGAGTGGATAGCTGTGGGTGAGTTGAGAGATCTACATTCATGTATTTTGGCGGGTCTGTCCACACTTTCTTTTGAATTTCTTTTGTACAAACTTGAATTATGTATATACATAGAGATTTTATAGACTTCCGCTATACTATGTTAGAGTATGTTTCCACTGTTTTTATCCTCTATTATATATGCTCTGTGGGTTTTGCAGGTTGGTTTGGCAAGCAAGTCATGCACGTCATAATTAGTCGTCCCAGATTCACTCTAACTCCTAGGGTGGGTTTTGGGTCGCGACAGAAGTGGTATCAGAGCTTAGGCTTTAGGTCTCTAGGGTCACTCAGAATCTAATACCACGGCTTGACAAGAGCATATGCCCAGAAACAAGTTAGGAAGGCAGTAAGTCGGAATCGAGTTTTGTTCGAAGTGTAAGACTAAACTTTAGGCTTAGTCAAAATGTTTGTTTCAACCAAGTACGGGTCTTAGAGACGCTAGAACACCAAAGTATAGTATGATAAATTCTCTAATGACTTGATGTGATGTATGCTAGTGTTATACAATTTGTGCAATTGAATTATGGTGGATTGAACCAATACGATAAATTGTGGTTTCATGATAAACTCATGGGGTGCTATTCTTCTCAGGACTTTAGTCATGAGAGGGTGCATGCGGGGTCGTGGACCACATACTAGAGCTTCATCTTCTTCTTGAGATGAGGTTGAGTAGCCAGACCTCTCACAGGTCTTAGGCTCTATTGTTGAGACTCTTGCCATCCTGGCAGCTTGACAAACTTTACCATCATCAGCGGCACCTACTCCACCACCTACGGCTCCAGTGCATCGTAAAGCTGGGGTTGAGGCATTCAGGAGATTGAGGCCTCCATCATTCCATGGGAGTGTGGACCCTCTTGCTGCAGAGGCATGGATCCTCCAGTTGGAAAAGATATTTGCGGTCCTATCACCAACAGAGGAAGAGAAAGTAGCATGGACTGTTTTCATGCTAGAGGGCGAAGCCCACCATTGGTGGTTGTCGGCCTTGAGGACGCGAGATTTGACCATGCAAGGTCAACCTTGGACTTGGGACGAGTTCAAGGACACTTTTTACAAAAAGTACTTTCCGGTTGGAGCATGGGAAAAGAAAGAAAGAGAGTTCATCAACCTAGAGCAAGGTTCGATTTCAGTAGCACAATATGAGGCTAAGTTCTCGGAGCTATCAAGCTTGGCGACACATATGGTTGCTACCAAGGCGATGAAGGCAAGAAGGTTTGAGCAAGGGCTCAAAGATGTTATCATGGAGAAGGTTTCGGTTTTCAGACATACTACCTACCTTGAGGTAGTGGACAAGGCCTTATTGGTCGAGGCGAATTCTGAAGCGGTGTCTAAGAAGAGGGATTTGGCGAGAGGCCAACCTAGTAGTTCAGCACCTCCAGAGAGGCGGGCTCGTACCGGGCCTTATCAGTACACGTGGCCAGTACCACCGATGACGCCATCTTATGCGCCTCCAGTTCCACAGTCGTACGTGCCTCAGGCACCGCGACCTCAGGCTCTTCCAGCTGCACCACCATTTGTACCTCAGGTGGTGAGGTATGCTCTCCGGCTCCTCCGACTTACACATATGAGGTCTGCACTTCATGCGGCCGAAGGCATCCGGCAGGAGATTACCGAAGAGCATCGGGTGGATGTTATCATTGCGGTCGCCAGGGCCATATGATCAGGGATTGCCCTACTTGGCATTTACCAGGCCAGTCTCAGGGGATTAGCCCCCCAGCATGCCCAGTAGGATCATACTAGGCGTCCTCTCAGCCTGCACGTTTTGCACCTCCGCCTCGCCAGGCGAACCAGGGGCGAGTTTTTGCCTTGACAGAGGGTGATGCACTTGCATCTGACGATGTAGTGCAAGCTACGCAGTTGTAATTTATTTAATTATCCTTAAATTTTTTTATGTATTATTCGATTGTGAACATATATGGCACGATTATATGTATATATACAGATATTTATACGCTGTTGATGCATGGATTGAGTTATCTAGCTAAAATTTCAGGAAACTTACTAGTCAATGAATGTTTGGCTCAAGTATTTATCGACACCGGGTCTACTCATTCAATCGTATCGTCGAGTTTCTCTCAAGGTTTTTCCTCCGAGCCTAGCCAGCTAGAACATGAGTTAGCCATTTCGACTCCACTTGGCAAGACAGTATTGGCGGATAAAGTGTATAGAAACAGTGTGGCTCAAGTGGGGAGCCACGAATTGGTGGTTGATCTAATCATCCTCGGATTTCAAGACTTCGATGTCATCTTGGGAATGGATTGGTTAGCAGCACATCATGGGCATGTGGCTTGTTTTGCAAGATGGTACTCTTCCGGCCAGTTCAAGGCAAGCCATTTTATTTTCGGAGGGTGGAGAAGTAGAGATATTGCCCGTTTTACGACGTTGAGCCTAGTGAACCCCAAGGCAAAGTAATCTTCGACTATTCCAGTCGTGAGTAATTTCCTGGATGTATTTCTAGGGGAGTTACCACGATTGCCTCCAGACAGGGAGATTGAGTTTGTGATCGAGCTTGCACCAGGCACAGCTCCTATTTTCAGGACTCCATATAGAATGGCCCCTATTAAACTCAAGGAGTTGAAGACTCAGTTGGAGGAATTGCAAGGCCTTGGTTTCATTCGACCAAGTGTCTCACCGTGGGGTGCCCCGGTGTTATTTGTTAAGAAGGCGGATGGCTCGATGCGGATGTGCGTCGATTACCGATAGTTGAACAAGGTCACTATAAAGAATAGGTATCCATTGCCTAGGATTGATGACTTGTTCGATCAGTTAAAGGGGGCGAGATTTTTCTCTAAGATCGATCTTCGGTCCGGTTACCACCAGTTGAAAATCAAGGCCGATGATGTCCCAAAAACTGCTTTTCAGACTCGATACGAACACTACGAGTTCTTGGTGATGCCTTTTGATCTCACAAATGCGCCGGCAGCCTTTATGGATTTAGTGAACTGGGTGTTCCGGCCACACCTGGATCGATGCGTGACCGTGTTTGTCGATGTTATCTTAGTGTATTCCCAGACACGGGAAGATCACATGCAAGATCTTCGCCTTGCTTTGGAAATACTAAGAGAGCACAAGCTGTACGCCAAACTTAGCAAGTGTGAGTTTTGGTTGGAAGAGGTGGCGTTCATAGGCCACGTCATTTCTGCGGAAGGCATATCGATAGATCCAAAGAAGATAGAGGTAGTCATGAGTTGGGCAAGGCCCAAGAGTGTCACAGAGATACGTAGTTTTCTTGGGTTGGCAGGCTACTACAGGAGATTCGTTGAGGGTTTCTCCAGCCTTGCAGCACCGCTCACTTACCTGACAAGGAAGAACGCCAAGTTTGTATGGAGTGATAAGTGTGAGATCAGTTTAACGGAACTGAAGAAGAGGCTTACCACAGCCCCCGTCCTTACAGTGCCATCCAGACATGGTGGTTATGAGGTGTACAGTGATGCCTCGCATGTTGGACTTGGGTGTGTGCTCATGCAACACAAGAAAGTCATTGCCGATGCATCGAGGCAATTGAAAGAGCATGAAAAGAATTATCCCACGCAGGACTTGGAGCTTGTGGCAGTCGTGTTTGCACTCAAGATTTGGCGCCATTACCTTTACGGGGTAGAATTCTATGTGTATACGGATCACAAGAGCCTCAAGTACCTCTTTTCCCAAAAGGAATTGAATCTAAGATAACGGCGTTGGATGGAATTTTTGAAAGACTATGACTGCACCATCCAATACCACCCGGGGAAAGCGAACATAGTAGCAGATGCCTTGAGTAGAAGACCTCTGGGGTTATTAGCACACATGTTGGTGCAAGAATGGAGATTATTGGAGGATCTGGCAAATCTGGACATTAGTGTGAATCATGCAGTTCGTGGTCCTATTTTTGCAAATGTCACGGTTCGGCCATACATTATAGATTTGATCCAAGAATATCAAGCCACGGATGCTGAATTGTTGGCTTTCCGGGATAAGGAAGTTGCCAAGGGTAGTGAGGACTTCTCTCTGACTTGGCGGGGTGCTATCACATTCAAAGGAAGATTATGTGTCCCAGCCAATGCAGATCTTCGGAGGGAGATTATGGATGAAGCACACCGTTCAAAGTACACAGTGCATCCTTGGGGTACAAAGATGTACCGGAACCTCAAGAGTCACTTTTGGTGGCGGAATATGAAGAGGGATGTTTCGGAATATGTGGCACGGTGTTTGGTGTGCCAACAGGTGAAAGCAAAGCACATGAGGCCCGTAGGCCTATTACAGTCTCTTCCTATTCCCGAGTGGAAATGGGAGAACATCTCCGTGGACTTCATAGTTGGCTTGGCAAAGATGGCAAGGGGCTCAGATGTGATTTGGGTTGTGGTGGACCGTTTGACAAAATTCGCGCATTTCTTGCCTTATCGAACCACCTCCAACTCTAGTCAGTTGGCCGCACTATATATCAAGGAAGTTGTTAGGCTACACGGGGTGCTAGTCAGTATTGTCTCAGATCGGGATCCGAGATTCATATCAAGATTCTGGAAGAGTTTTCAGGATGCCATGGGTTCCCGACTTGACTTCAGCACCGCATTTCATCCACAAACGGATGGACAAACCGAGAGAGTGAACCAAATCATTGAAGACATGCTTCGAGCGTGTATACTGGATTTCAAGGGTAGTTGGGAAGAACACTTGCCTTTGGTTGAATTCGCCTATAACAATAGCTATCAGGCGAGCATCCAAATGGCATAATTTGAGGTCTTATATGGGCGGAGCTGCAGGTCTCCTCTCTATTGGGATGAGGTAGGAGAAAGAAAGGTTTTAGGTCCGGAGTTGATCGAGCACACTGCGAGTATAGTCAAGATCATCCGGGATCTGTTGAATGCCGCTCAAGATCGTCAAAAGAGCTATGCGGACACGCGTCGCAGGGACTTGGAATTCCAGGTTGGGGATCAAGTCTTTGTGAAGGTATCTCCTAGCAAAGGAGTTATGAGATTTGGCAGGCGAGGCAAGCTTAGTCCTCGATATGTTGGCTCGTTCAAGATTATCATACGAGTTAGTGAATTTGCTTACCGGGTAGCTCTTCCACCTCACATGGCCGTGGTTCACAATGTTTTCCATGTGTCTATGCTTCGGAAGTACATTGCGGACCCTTCGCATGTCATAGACTTAGAACCATTGGAAATTCGAGAGGATCTGACTTTAGTTGAGTGGCCGGTTTATATATTGGATCGGAGAGATCAAGTCCTTCGCAACAAAACGATTCCGTTGGTCCTCGTGCAGTGGCAACATCACACTCAAGAAGAGGCTACGTGGGAGCGAGAGGCTGAAGTCAAAGTGAAGTACCCGAAATTATTTGAATGAGTTTTTGTGTAGGTTTTGTATATGACTGGTAAGTTTACTTTTCTTTGTAATGCATGTGCCGTCCAAATTTCGAGGATGAAATTTTTGTAAGGGGCGAGGATGTAGAGCCCTGGACCTTTTCATGCTTAATGCATGGAACTTTGGTAGCCAATTTGCCTTTAATGTAGTATAGTTAATAAATAAAGAAGAAATTGAAAATTTTGAAACATCAAAAATGTTCCTTTTCGAAGTACGAACCCAACGCAAGTTGAATCGTCAAAATCCGACGACCGAGTCAAAAGATATGGCCAAAACCGTTTGGACCTGTAGACCACCGATCGCTCGGTCCATTGTAGCTATCGATCGGTCCACAACCGATCGATCGGAGGCTATCGACTGGTGCACTTTTTTGTATGGGGAAATTTTCCAGAGAGCATGTTTTTGACCGGTCGCTCGGTCAAGAACCCCGATCGCTCGGTGGGCAACCGATCGATCGGTCATAATCACCGATTGCTCGGTCTTTATGTTTTTGCAGAATTTTCATTAAGGGTGTTTTCATCTTTTGGGCGTTTAACTCATGCCTTAAAGGCTTTGCCTGAGCAATTGTGAGTTCATAAACCCTAAGTAGAGTATTTTGAGAGATAGAGAAAGAGGAGAAGGGGATTCTAACCTAGGGTTTGCTTTTGTGAAGAAATCAAAGGGGTTGAAGGCCCTAGATCATCCTCAAGCTCGTTTTCCTTCAAGTTCTCGGTTCAAGCTCGTGATAAGCACTTTTCCCAAGCTAGGGCAGCAACTCAGGCACGTTTTTGCAAGGGATTTCTTCCCTCATTTATAAAGGTCGGTACCTTTTACTATCCTCCTAGTCATGGTTCTCCCCTTTTCTTTCCATATTCCTTGTTCTTCATCATCTATAAATGTTCTTTGAGTTGGGATGTGTGAATGGTGTGAATGGAGGTGGATGTTGGCGATTGGATGCCATGTGGAATGATGTGATGAATGAAATGGGGAGGACATTGTATCCATAATAAACGTACATGTATGATGTGAGCATCAACCCACCTAGAAAAGCATGATGTAGGTTTAATAAAAAATGAACACACCCCATGTTTGATGAAATGCCAAGTTGAACAAAATGAATTATAAATTAAGAAATGCATGTTTAATTAATTATTGGAACTTGCAAGGGCCTATGATAGTGTGCCTTCTTGTTTTTCCTAAATTGCATGAACATTAACTTGCTCAAATTATCGATGTTATATGTATTGTGAATTACCCAAATGTCATGTTTACTTCTAAATGCAAGTATGTACACGATCTCACGAGCATGGCATGCATGATATGGTTTACCAACATTTTCAAGAACGAGATCTAGAGGTGGGAGATATCCTACGATATGTCTTACCTCGCTTTTGACAAGAACAAGACTCGCATGCATAAGAAGGGTTTCCCTTCCCTCGCAAGTACATATCATAAGAAGGGTTTCCCTTCCCTCGTAAGTACATTTAGGAAGAACGGTCTCCCTTCCCTCACAAGTAGTTTATTTTTCAAGCAAGCATGATACATGGCATGGCAAGCATGATTATTTAGGAAGAAGGGTCTCCCTTCCCTCACAAGTAGTTTATTTTCCAAGAAAGCATGATACATGGCATGGCAAGCATGATTATTTAGTAAGAAGGGTCTCCCTTCCCTCACAAGTAGTTTGTTTCCCAAGCAAGCATGACATGGCATCACACGCATGAGACGACATTGTGAGATAAGACAAGGTTTGAAGCACGAAAAGGATGTTTTCAGTCAAGTCAAGTGCACGATGTTTTTCATGGATTTTATCAGCTTTTATGAAATGCAAGCATGATTATAAAAAGCTTTACTTTCTCGTGATGATATGAATTGTTCCTACTTTATATCTGTTAACTGCTTCCTGCTTGTAATTGCTGTACTATGACTGTTGGTTAGCATTTGGTACACGCTGAGTATTCCATGCTCAGCCGTACGTTTATGTCGGTAGGCTCTAAGGGAGCTACTGCTCCAATTGATGTCTGTGCTCCTGGCCCACGGGTGGAGGAGTACGTTGAGGAACCTGTGGAGGAACCTCTGGTTGAGGGTTATTATTAGGTGGTGGTAGATTCTGAGTGGATAGCTTTGGGTGAGTTGAGAGATATACATTCAAGTATTTTGGTGGGTCTATCCGCACATTCTTTTGAATTTCTTTCGTATAAACTTGAATTATGTATATACATAGAGGTTTGATAGACTTCTGCTGTACTATGTTAGAGTATGTTTCCACTGTTTTTATCCTCTATTGTATATGCTCTGTGGGTTTTGCAGGTTGGTTTGGCAAGCAAGTCATGGAAGTTATGATTAGTCCCCAAGATTCACTCTAACTCCTAGGGTGGTTTTGGGTCGCGACAGAAGTGATATCAGAGCCTACTCTTTAGGTCTCTAGGGTCACTTAGAATCTAATATCACGGCTTGACAAGAGCATATGCCCGAAAACAAGTTAGGAAGGAAGTAAGTCGGAAGCGATTTTTGTTCCAAGTGTAAGACTAAACTTGAGTCTTAGTCAAAATGGTTGTTTCAACCGAGTACGGGTGTTAGAGACGCTAGAACACCAAAGTATAATATGATAAATACTCTAATGACTTGATGTGATGTATGCTAGTGTTATACAATTTGTGCAATTGAATTATGGTGAATTGAATCAATACGATAAATTGAGGTTCCAAGATAGACTCATGTGGTGCTATTGTTCTCAGGACTTTAGTCATGAGAGGGGGCATGCGGGGTCATGGACCACAAACTAGAGCTTCATCTTCTTCTCGAGATGAGGTTGAGCAGCCAGACCTCTCACAGGTCTTAGGCTCTATTGCTGAGACTCTCGCCATCCTAGCAGCTCGGCAAACTATACCATCATCAGTTGCACCTACTCCACCGCCTACGGCTCCAGTGCATCGTACAACTGGGGTTGAGGCATTCAGGAGATTGAGGCCTCCATCATTCCATGGGAGTGTGGACCCTCTTGCTGCGGAGGCATGGACCCTCCAGTTGGAAAAGATATTTACGGTCCTATCGCCAACAGAGGAATAGAAAGTAGCATGGACTGTTTTCATGCTAGAGAGTGAAGCCCACCATTGGTGGTTGTCCACCTTGAGGACGCGAGATTTGACCATGCAAGGTCAACCTTGGACTTGGCAGGAGTTCAAGGACACTTTTTACAAAAAGTACTTTCCTGTTGGAGCACGGAAAAAGAAAGAAAGAGAGTTCATCAACCTAGAGCAAGGTTCGATGTTAGTAGCACAATATGAGTTTAAGTTCTCGGAGCTATCACGCTTCGCGACTTATATGGTTGCTACCGAGGTGATGAAGGCAAGAAGGTTTGAGCAAGGGCTCAACGATGTTATCATGGAGAAGGTTTCGGTTTTCAGACATGCTACCTACCCTGAGGTAGTGGACAAGGCGTTATTGGTCGAGGTAAATTTTGAAGCGGTGTCTAAGAAGAGGGAGTTGGCGAGTGGCCAACCTAGTAGTTCAGCACCTCCAAAGAGGCGGGCTCATACCGGCCCTTATCAGTATACTTGGCCAGCACCACCGATGAGGCCATCTTATGCGCCTCCAGTTCCACTGTCGTCTCAGGCTCTTCCAGCTCCACAGCCAGTTGCACCTCAGGTGGTGAGGTACGCTCCACCTCCGGCCCTTCTGACTTACACATATGAGGTCTGCACTTTATGCGGCCGAAGGCATCCAGCAGGAGATTGCCGAAGAGCATCGGGTGGATGTTATCATTGCGGTCGCCAGGGCCATATGATCAGGGATTGCCCTACTCGGCATTTACCAGGCCAGTCTCAGGGGATTAGGCCCCCAGTATGCCCAGCAGGATCATACCAGGCGTCCTCTCAGCCTGTACGTTCTGCACCTCCGCCTCGCCAGGTGAACCAAGGGCGAGTTTTTGCCTTGATAGAGGGTGATGCACTTGCATTTGACGATGTAGTGTAAGGTATGCAGTTGTAATTTATTTAATTATCCTTAAATTTTTGTTATGTATTATTCGATTGTGTACATATATGACATGATTATATGTATATATACCGATATTTATACGCTGTTAATGCATGGATTGACTTAGCTAGCTAAAATTTCAGGAACCACACTAGTCAATGAATGTTTCGCTCGAGTATTGATCGACACCGGGTCTACTCATTCATTCGTATTGTCAAGTTTCTCTCAAGGTTTTTCCTCCGAGCCTAGCCAGCTAGAACATGAGTTAGCCATTTCGACTCCTCTTGGCAAGATACTATTGGCGGATAAAGTGTATAGAAACAGTGTGGTTCAAGTGGGGAGCCATGAATTGGCGGTTGATCTAATCATCCTCGGATTTCAAGACTTTGATGTCATCTCGGGAATTGATTGGTTAGCAACACATCATGAGCATGTGGCTCGTTTTGAAAAGACGGTACTCTTCCGGCCAATTGAAGGCAAGCCATTTCATTTTCAGGGGTTGAGAAGTAGAGATACTGCCCGTTTTACGGCGTTGAGCCTAGCGAACCCCGAGGCAAAGGACTCTTCGACTATTCCAGTCCTGAGTGAATTCCTAGATGTATTTTCAGAGGAGTTACCAGGATTGGCTCCAGATAGGGAGATTGAGTTTGTGATCGAGCTTGCACCAGGCACAGCTCCTATTTTCAGGACTCCATATAGAATGGCCCCTATTAAACTCAAGGAGTTGAAGACTCAGTTGGAGGAATTGCAAGGCCTTGGTTTCATTCGACCAAGTGTCTCACCGTGGGGTGCCCCAGTGTTATTTGTTAAGAAGAAGGATGGCTCGATGCAGATGTGCGTCGATTACCGACAGTTGAACAAGGACACTATAAAGAATAGGTATCCATTGCCTAGGATTGATGACTTGTTTAATCATTTAAAGGGGGCGAGATTTTTCTCTAAGATCGATCTTTGGTCCGGTTACCACCAGTTGAAAATCAAGGCCGAGGATGTACCCAAAACTGCTTTTCAGACTCGATACGGACACTACGAGTTCTTGGTGATGCCTTTTGGTCTCACAAATACGCCGACAGCCTTTATGGATTTAATGAACTGGGTGTTCCGGCCACACCGGGATCGATGCGTGACCGTGTTTGTCGACGATATCTTAGTGTATTCCCAGACACGGGAAGATCACATACGAGATCTTCGCCTTGCTTTGGAAATACTGAGAGAGCACAAGCTGTACGCCAAACTTAGCAAGTGTCAGTTTTGGTTGGAAGAGGTGGCGTTCCTAGGCCACGTCGTTTCTGCGAAAGGCATATCGGTAGATCTAGAGAAGATAGATGCAGTCATGAGTTGGGCAAGGCCCAAGAGTGTCACAAAGATACGCAGTTTTCTTGGGTTGGCAGGCTACTACAGGAGATTCGTTGAGGGTTTCTCCAGCCTTGCAGCACTGCTCACTTACCTTACAAGGAGGAACGCCAAGTTTTTATGGAATGATAAGTGCAAGATCAGTTTCATGGAACTGAAGAAGAGGCTTACCACAGCCCCCGTCCTTACAGTGCCATCTGAACATGGTGGTTATGAGGTGTACAGTGATGCCTCGCATGTTGGACTTGGGTGTGTGCTCATGCAACACAAGAAAGTCATTGCCTATGCATCGAGGCAATTGAAAGAGCATGAAAAGAATTATCCCACGCACGACTTGGAGCTTGCGGCGGTCATGTTTGCACTCAAGATTTGGCGCCATTACCTTTACGGGGTAGAATTCTATGTGTATACGGATCACAAGAGCCTCAAGTACTTCTTTTCCCAAAAGGAATTGAATCTAAGACAACGGCGTTGGATGGAATTTTTGAAAGACTATGACTGCACCATCCAATACCACCTGGGGAAAGCGAACGTAGTAGCAGACGCCTTAAGTAGAAGACCTCTGGGGTTCTTAGCACACATGTTGGTGCAAGAATGGAGATTATTGGAGGATTTGGTAAATCTGGACATTAGTGTGAATGATGCAGTTCGTGGTCCTGTTTTGGCAAATGTCACGGTTTGGCCATACATTATAGATTTGATCCAAGAATATCAAGCTACGGATGCTGAATTGTTGGCTTTCTAGGACAAGGAAGTTACCAAGGGTAGTGAGGACTTCTCTCTCACTAGCCGAGGTGCTATCACATTCAAAGGAAGGCTATTTGTCCCAGCTAATACAGATCTTCGGAGGGAGAATATGGATGAAGCACTCCGTTCAAAGTACACAGTGCATCCTGGGGATACAAAGATGTACCAGAATCTCAAGAGTCACTTTTGGTGGCGGAATATGAAGAGGGATGTTGCGGAATATGTGACACGGTGTTTGGTGTGCCAGCAGGTGAAAGCAAAGCACATGCTGCCCGCAGGCCTATTACAGTCTCTTCCTATTCCCGAGTGGAAATGGGAGAACATCTCCATGGAATTCATAGTTGGCTTGCTAAAGACGGCACCGGGCTTAGATGCGATTTGGGTTGTGGTGGACCGTTTGACAAAGTCCGCATATTTCTTGCCTTATCGAAACACCTTCAACTCTAGTCAGTTGGCCGCAATATATATCAAGGAAGTTCTTAGGCTACACGGGGTGCCAATCAGTATTGTCTCAGATTGGGATCTGAGATTCACATCAAGATTCTGGAAGAGTTTTCTGGATGCTATGGGTTCGCGACTTAACTTCAGCACCGCATTTCATCCATAAACGGATGGACAAACCGAGAGAGTGAACCAAATCATTGAAGACATGCTTCGAGCTTGTATGCTGGATTTCAAGGACAGTTGGGAAGAACACTTGCCTTTGGTTGAATTCGCCTATAATAATAGCTATCATGCAAGCATCCAAATGGCACCATTTGAGGCCTTATATGGGCGGAGCTGCAAGTCTCCTCTCTATTGGGATGAGGTTGGAGAAAGAAAGGTGTTAGGTCTGGAGTTGATCGAGCAAACTGTGAGTATAGTCAAGATCATCTGGGATCGGTTGAAAGCCGCTCAAGATCATCAAAAGAGCTATGCGGACACGCGCCGCAGGGACTTGGAATTCCAGGTTGGGGATCAAGTCTTTGTGAAGGTATCTCCTAGCAAAGGAGTTATGAGATTTGGCAGGCGAGGCAAGCTTAGTCCTCGATATGTTGGCCCGTTCGAGATTATCATGCGAGTTGGTTAATTTGCTTACCGGGTAGCTCTTCTACCTCACATGGCCGCGGTTCACAAAGTTTTCCATGTGTTTATGCTTCGGAAGTACGTTGCGGACCCTTCACATGTGATAGACTTGGAACCGTTGGAAATTCGAGAGGATCTCACTTTAGTTGAGAGGCTGGTTCATATATTGGATCGGAGAGATCAAGTCCTTTGCAACAAAACGATTCCGTTGGTCCTCGTGCAGTGGCAACATCACGCTCGAGAAGAGGCTACGTGGGAGCGAGAGGCCGAAGTCAAAGCGAAGTACCCGGAATTGTTTGAATGAGTTTTTGTGTAGGTTTTGTATATGAATTGTAAATTTATTTTGGTTTGTAATACATGTGTCGTCCAAATTTCGAGGATGAAATTTTTGTAAGGGGGGAGGATGTAGAGCCCCGGACCTTTTCATGCTTAATGCATGGCACTTTCATAGCTAATCTGCTTTTAATGTAGTACAATTAATAAATAAAGAAGAAATTGAAAATTCTGAAATGTTAGAAATGTTCCTTTTCAAAGTACAAACCCAACGCAAGTTCAATCGTCAAAATCCGACCAACGAGTCAAAAGATATGGCCAAAACAGTTTGGACCTGCAGACCACCGATCGCTCGATCCATTGTAGCGATCGATCGGTCCACAACCGATCGATCGGAGGCTATCGACTGGTGCACTTTTTGGTATGGAGAAATTTTCCAGAGAGCATATTTTTAACCAGTCGCTCGGTCAAGAACAGCGATCATTCGGTAGGCAACCAATCGATCGGTCATAACCACCGATCGCTCGGTCTTCGCGTTTTTGTAGAATTTTCATTTAGGGTGTTTTTGTCTTCTGGGCATTTCACTCATGCCTTAAAGGCTTTGCCCGAGCAATTGTGGGTTCATAAACCCTTAGTAGAGTATTTTGAGAGATAGAGAAAGAGGAGAAGGGGATTCTAACCTAGGGTTTGCTTTTGTCAAGAAATCAAAGGGGTTGAAGGCCCTAGATCATCCTCAAGCTTGTTTTCCTTCATGTTTTCGTTTCAAGCTCGTAAGGAGCACTTTTCCCAAGCTAGGGCAGCAACTCCCGAACGTTTTTCCAAGGGATTTCTTCCCTCATTTGTCAAGGTCGGTACCTTTTACTACCCTCCTAGTCATGATTCTCCCCTTTTCTTTCCATATTCCTTGTTCTTCATCATCTATAAATGTGCTATGAGTTGGGATGTGTGAATGGTGTGAATGGAGGTGAATGTTGGCGATTGGATGCCGTGTGGAATGATGTGATGAATGAAATGGAGAGGGCATTGTATCCATAATCAACGTACATGTATGATGTGAGCATCAACCCACCTAGAACAGCATGATGTAGGTTTAATAAATAAAGAACACACCCCATGTTTGATGAAATGCCGAGTTGAACAAAATGAATTATAAATTAAGAAATGCATGTTTACTTGATTATTGAAACTTGCTAGGGCCTATGATAGTGCGCCTTCTTGTTTTTCCTAAATTGTATGAATATTAACTTGCTCAAATTATCGATGTCATATGTGTTGTGAATTATCCAAATGTCATGTTTACTTCCAAATGCAAGTATGTACACGATCTCATGAGCACGGCATGCATGATATGGTTTACCGGCATTGTCAAGAACAAGATTTAGAGGTGGGACATATCCTACGATATGTCTTACCTCGTTTTTGACAAGAACAAGACTCGTATGTATAAGAAGGGTTTCCCTTCCCTCGCAAGTGCATTTAGGAAGAAGGGTCTCCCTTCCCTCACAAGTAGTTTATTTTCCAAGCAAGAATGATACATGGCATGGCAAGCATGATTATTTAGGAAGAAGGGTCTCCCTTCCCTCACAAGTAGTTTGTTTCCCAAGCAAGCATGACATGGCATGACACGCATGACATGACATGGCGAGACAAGATAGACAATATAAGATTTTAAGCACGAAAAAGATGTTTTATTTCAAGTCAAGTGCACGATGTTTTTCAAGGATTTTATCGGCTTTTACGCAATACAAGCATGATTATAAACTGCTTTACTTTCTTGTGATGATATGAATTATTCCTACTTTATATCTATTAACTGCTTCCTGCTTATAGTTGCTATACTATGACTGTTGGTTAGCATTTGGTGCACACTGAGTATTCCATGCTCAGCCGTACGTTTATGTCAGCAGGTTCTGAGGGAGCTACTACTCCATTTGATGTCTGTGCTCCTGGCCCATGGGTGGAGGAGGAGTACGTTGAGGAGCCTGTGAAGGAACCTCCGGTCGAGGGTTATTATTAGGTGGTGGTAGATTCTGAGTGGATAGCTGTGGGTAAGTTGAGAGATATACATTCATGTATTTTGGCGGGTCTGTCCGTACTTTTTTTTGAATTTCTTTTGTATAAACTTGAATTATGTATATATATAGTGGTTTGATAGACTTCCGTTGTATGTTAGAGTCTGTTTCCGCTGTTTTTATCCTCATTGTATATGCTCTGTGGGTTTTACAGGTTGGTTTGGCAAGCAAGTCATGCAAGTCATGATTAGTCGTCCAAGATTCACTCTAACTCCTAGGGTGGGTTTTTGGTCGCGACACCTATGGTCAATCTAAGGTACTTTTGAGCTTTTCAACAAACCATCTAATGAGGACTTTTACAAAAGTCCTAAACACTCTCAACTTAAACTGAGACAAAATGAACCTTGAGAGTCTTCACTTTACTTCTGGAACTGATTTAACTTTGTGATGATGAATCTTCTTCATCTTCATCTCTATCTTGATGCTTGAGCTTATGTCAAGTTGATGATGTGAGCTTGAATGACTTTGACTTGGACTTGATCTTGCATATAGGCTTCTTTAACATGGTCCAACTCATGCTTTTTAGATGAAAGACACTCTAATGCTCTTCTTAATCTGATTTTTGTAGAAACCCAAGAAAGACATTAGTAACACAATATTCATTCTTTCATTGTGTTATCATCAAAATCAATGGTGTAGCCTTAGGTCGAATCCTAAAGGCTAACAATCTCCCCCTTTTTGATGATGACATAATAATGGAATGAATTGGGATAAAACTCTCACTCAATAAATAATATCTATTAAAGATTTGAGGAAAGCTCCCCCTAAACATATGCATTCATTTTATTATAAGAATTTTAATTCACTTGCCTATGGTTTAGTTACTATTCCTTATATTTGATATCAATAAATAAGTTAAGACTTTTTAACATTTTGATATCTTTTTGCATAAGGCTTTTAAGCATAAAGATCTTATCTTTTTAAATCAATTAAGGATTTTAGATGGGATTCATTTAATTATATATTTCTCCCCCTATGGTAACATCAAAAAGCATGATCAAGTAGAAGCACCAAACATTTTCAGCAAGACAAATAAGTTCAAAACAACAAGACAGCAAGACAGACAATACAATTTTTTTTTTTTATCTATCCAGTCGATTAGAGGCTTCATCTGATCGACTGAATAGAAGAAAAAAAATCAAAAATTTTCTGTTTTCTTCTAAATTCAATTCATTTTTCATTTAACAACAAAAGATCATTTAAATACCTTAATAATCATTATTAAGCAATGCAAATCATATCAAACATGATCATAACCATGTCAAACAAGATCATTAAAATCAATTAATGCAAGGATACCAATAATCATATTATCAATCAAGATTCATGATATCATACAAATGGTGAAGAACAATGTTCTAATTCCTGAGCTTTTTGGGCAGTTGCTCTGTAATAGCCAGTGAGGATACCAAAGACTTACGGCGCCACTCAGTTGAACATTTGTGCAGTGAAGCATACATTCAAGTATTCATCATATTACATTCAAATAATTATATCATATATATTTCAAACAAATCATAGCATATATAGCATCAAATTACAAAGCATAAAATCTATATATCTTTATTACTCACTTAATCATATCATCAAGCATATAAAGAAGGTCAAAGCATCAATCATTAAATATCACCCAAATTTCAAACAATCAAAATCATCTTCATTTAAGCATATACATTTTATAATTTCAGTATACAAGCAAGAGATTCATTTATATATCAAAATTATGCTTATTGAGCAATATTCATCATCTCATATCATATATCAAATATATTTGATTATCATACATAAGCATTCAAAGCAAATATCAAGCATGATTTAAACATATATCGTTCAACAATCATGATTCATGCAAACTCATTCTCATAAGGAAATTAATGTTAAATTAACAATAATGTATATTTCTTTAAGGTGAACTCTATTCAAATGTTTAAGTAGCACCATTTGACACCCAAACCATCTTGGGTCCAACAATATTACCTTTGGGAATGCCAGTTCCCTTAGGTACCCAAACTTGCCTAATCCATTTGTTTCCAACAAAAGTATACATATTCTTTGTAGAGCAAGGGGTAAAAAAGTTTTCATAATCTTTTTGTTTAATATTAGCATTATAACCTAATCCTGCCTTATTAAACACAAACTTTTGATTTTCTAACAACATATTTAAGCTCTTTTGTCCTATAAAGAATTTTGATAGTGTGCTAGTCAAGTTTTCAACTTTATCATTTAAAGATTCATATTCTTTGCAAGCACTAGTTGAAACTATAGGCATAGAATTCACTTTTTCATTTTCTTTTAATAATTTATCATTCTCATTTAGTAAATATTTATTTTCACTTGAGATAGATAAATTTTCCTTTTTTAGAGTCTCATTTTCTTCTCTTAGAAACTTATCTTCATTTTGCATAAATTCAAGTTTATTTTGACAAGAAGAGTTTTAATTCTTAAGTATTTTAATTTTTGATGACATTTTTGTATAATTATCATAAAGTTCATCAAATGCATCTTGAAGTTCATCAAAAGATAAAGAGTTATCTTGAGAAGTGTTTACTTCATCCTCATGGGCCATGAGGCATAGATTGGTCTTTTCTTCCTCACTTGAGCTAGCATTTGAACTTCTATCGGAGTTATCCCAAGTTGTGGCTTTCATTGCCCTTCTCTTGTAGGTATATCTTTTCTTGAGTAGGGGGCACTCTGGTTTGATATGACCGGGTTTTTTACACTTGTAGCAAACCACATCTTTCTCTTCATCACTTGATTTGCTCTTCTTGCTTTTGATGAGTTCTTTTTCAAACTCCTTCATGATGACTCTTTTCTTGATGTTCTTCTTGTGCTTTAAGAATTTTTGGAATTTTCTTGCCATCTTCTCAATCTCCTCTTCTTCTTCACTTTCACTTGAACTCATTTGAGAAGACTTCAAGGCATGACCTCTTGATGGTGTAGGCTCTTCATCACTTTGTTCCCCCATGATACTCTCATGGGTCATTAATGAGCCTAGTAACTCATCCATGGGTAGCTTGCTGAGGTCTTTAGCTTCTTGAATGGCCGTCACCTTTAGAGTCCATTATTTTAAAAGTGACCGAAGGATCTTTCTTACCATTTCTGCATTGGGATACACTTTACCAATAGATTTAAGTTGATTAGTAATGTTAGTGAATCTTGAAAACATAATAGAAATTGGCTCATTCTCTATCATTTTAAACAATTCATATTCATGGATTAAAATATTAATTTTCTCTTCCTTTACTTGGTTAGTCCCTTCATAGGTAATTTGGATTTTATCCCAAATTTCTTTAACGGAGTCACAACCCGAGATTCTGTTAAACTCTTGAAGACTTAAGGCACAATATAAATTACTTATTGCCTTGGCATTGATTTGAATGAGTTTAACATCCTCTTGAGTTCATTCATCCTCATCTTTTGGTATATCAATACCATTTACATTTTTAGTAGGGATGTGGGGACCATTAACAATTACTTGCCAACATTTATAGTCTAAAGATTGAATGAAATACATCATTCTTACTTTCCAATAAGCATAGTATTGGCCATCAAATAAAGGAGGTCTAAAAGTGGATTGGCCTTCTCCTAGGGAGGTTGAATAAAAATTTATAGAATTTGCCATATAAATATATCTTTAAGCTCTTAAGATTTTTTTTAGATCATAAGTAGAGCTTCCAGCTCTGATACCAATTGTTGCCCAGGTTCTGGATCCTAGAGGGGGGTGAATAGGGTCTATGGCAATTAAAAAATATTTACTCTAAATTCCCTAAGCAGAATTTCAACTTTAAGGCAAGTTAAAGGGAAATAAAGAATCTAATAATTTTGGTTAAATAATAGTGTAAACAATAATGGAAATCAGTCAAGTAGAGAGAGTTAGAGAGATGCAAACACTTGACACCGGATATTGTTCACGAGGTTCGGCAACCTACTTACATCCCAGGCATGAGCTATTCCCACTCCAAGGATTCCCCACGGTTTTATTCCCCAACCGTGTCCTCTTCTTCCGGGTGAAGAGTAAATCATTACATTCCCTTGCAGGCTAGGAGACTGCCATTACTATCCTTTTATGGGCTGAGGATGAACTGTTAGACAATCCTTTTATGGATCAGGATCAAACCTTCACAATCCTTTGAGGCTAAGGATAAACCTTTTCAATGTACAGATTTGGATTTGAATCCGAAATTAAAAACTCCTTTAGAGTTAGATAAGAATGGAATAACACACTCTAAGAAATCTCTCAAAAGATGGATTGGAGTTTAGCTAAAAAAATAGAGTATTGGGGGTTTCAAATTTTTCACAATAGATTTGAGTTTTGGATCTTGGTGAATGATTGAGAATTAATAGATTGATCACTCTATTTATTTTAGTTCATAAACCATCTTAATATATAGTGCATTCAAGAATATAGCCGTTGGAGAATCAATAGATGCGAAAAGAGCCGTTAAAAATATAGCCATTATAGCAAAAAACACGTTCTAGGCGTTTTTTACTCTATCCATTCGATTACAAGGCTTGTGTGATCGACTGGATGGTGCTCCTAATTGACTGGATGCTCCATCCGATCGGCTGGATAGAACACCGTTTTTGCCTCTTGGTATTTCAACCATAACTATTGATTCCCTTATCAGAATTGGGTCATTCAAAAACCTATTCCACTTAAAATTCAAAGGGAAACAATATTATCTCTAATGGTCAAGTCCAAATTCTTTGTTTTGTATTGCCAAAAAGGCTCCCGAAGTTGACTGGTCCATTTCGCTACTGGGTAGTGTAAAGTTTTTGACGCCTTCTGTATTTTGATCATAACTTTAGATTGGATTAATGAAATTAGGTGATTCAAAAGCCTATTTCACTTGAAATTGAAAGAGTAACAAATTTGTCTTGAATAGTCAAATCTTAATTTTGCCTCTATCATGGTCAAAAAGGGTCTCAAAAATTTCAGGGTTTGAGAAAAACGGCCAAAACAGAATTTGTTCTATCTAGTCGATCACAAGGCTTGTGTGATCGACTGGATAGTGTATTTTTTGTCCAAAAAATGCTGAAATCATATTTTCTTGATTTTGGTCTATCCAGTCGATCACAAGACCCTTCTAATCGATTGGATAGTGTATTTTTTGCCTAGAAAACACTGAAATTCAATTTTCTTGATTTTAAAGGTTGGAATGATGTCCTAGGCCACTTGGCTTACTTTTAGAATGATTCTTAAGTATTCCAAAGTCTTTTAGATTGATAGATAAACATGATTAACAACTCATAATGATCATTAGAATGATCTAAAATGGATTCAAAGAGGTTTCCAACACTAACAGAACTTGCAGACAAATTTTTTTCAAAATTTGTTCTATCTAGTCGATCACAAGGGACTTTTGATTGACTGGATGGTCTGCCTAATCGACTGGATGATCTATCTAATCGACTCGATAGACCATTTTTATTTGCAGAATCCATTTTTCAAAACCTATAAGATGGGATTTGATTCCAAGGTTTTGTACTTATGTATTATGAGTAAGATGATCATGTTTAAAGGTTCTTAATCATATTTTAACATTGGTTTAAGGAAACTATGGTCAATCTAAGGTGCTTTTGAGCTTTTCACCAAACCATCTAATGAGGACTTTTACAAAAGTCCTAAACACTCTCAACTTAAACTAAGATAAAATAAACCTTCAGAGTCTTCACTTTACTTCTGGATCTGATTTAACTTTGTGATGATCCATCTTCTTCATCTTCATCTTTATCTTGATGCTTGAGCTTATGTCAACTTGATGATGTGAGCTTGAATGACTTTGACTTGGACTTGATCTTGCATATAGGCTTCTTTAACATGTTGCAACTCATGCTTTTTAGCTGAAAGACACTCTAATGCTCTTCTTAATCTGATTTTCATAGAAACTCAAGAGGGACATTAGTAACACAATATTCATTCTTTCATTGTGTTATCATCACAATCAATGGTGTAGCCTCGTCAAATCCTAAAGGCTAACAGTTTCCACTGTGGTTAAATAGGCCACTGGAAGAGGAATTGCAGGACTTACCTCGCAACTCTTAAGAAGGGTAGCAGAAGTACTCAAGGTATGAGATACTTTGAAGTATATATTACTGTTAAGTCTAACTTTCTAGACGGTCCTCCTAATTCATGGTGCATGGATTCTAGATCCACTGTATACATTTGCAATTCTTTGCAGGGGTTCAAGGAAACCAGAAAGCCGACCAAATAGGAGCAGAAGCTTAAAGTGGTGCAAATGTTGCAGTGAAGTCAATTGGCTTGTTTACTCTTTATTTACCTAATGGAAAGACATTAATTTTAGAAGACTGCTTTTATGTGCCTTCAACACATCGAAATTTGATTTCAGTATCTAGACTCTTATTTTATGGATTCTCTATCAATTTTAATTCAATTATTGAAATCAAGAAAGATGAAATGGTCTTGATAACTGGTAATCTAATTAATCGTCTTTATTTGATATTTCCATTGGTAAATAATGAATGTCTACAAAGTGACAATGTCTCATCATCTAGAAAGTCTGGAATGAAGAGACATTGCACTGAGTCTACTTATCTTTAGCACAAGAGACTTGGTCACATTAATCTTGATAGGATCAAGAGGTTAGTAATAGATGGTCTTATTGACTTCCTCAAGTTAGAACCACTCGTTACATGCGAGTCTTGTCTCGAAGGGAAGATGACCAAGAAGCCTTACCCTAAAAAGGTAAGAAGAGCCAAAGAAAAGTTAAGACTAATACATAGTGATGTATGTGGTCCATTTAACATTGTTGCATGAGGTCAATACCGGTATTTTGTCACATTTACCAATGACTATTCTAGATATGGATATGTCTATTTGATGTAACACAAATCTGATACATTTGAAAAGTTCAAAGAATTCAGATTAGAAGTTGAGAATCAAACTGACAAAACCATAAAGACACTTCGATCAGATCGAGGTGGTGAATACCTCACCAACGAGTTTATGGATTACTTAAGGGATAATGGGATTATCTCGCAATGGACAAGTCCTGCCTCTCCTCAACAAAATGGAGTTTCTGAAAGAAGAAACCGGACCTTATTAGATATGGTTCGCTCTATGATGAGCCATGCCGATGTTCCTTCATATCTTTGGGGATATGCTATACAAATTACCATTTATATTCTAAACTGGGTTCCATCTAAGTCTATTCTGTTTACACCCTATGAATTGTGGACTGGGCAAAAACCTAGTTTACAACATCTAAGGGTATGGGGTTGTCTTGCGCATGTTCGCAAACTCGAACCCACTAAATTAGAATCTAGGGTAGAGAAATAGAATTTTGTAGGATATCCAAAAGAAACTAAGGGTTTCTATTTCTACTCCAAGGCAAACCAAACAATAGTTGTTAGGCTTCATGCCACTTTCTTGGATGAAGAAATAGATCTCCTTAAGAAAGTTGAATTTCATGAGATAAAAGACGACACAGCCAGTATCCAAATTGAACCTAATCCTTCAACTTTAATTTCTCCTAATTCTGTTCCACTGAGAAGGTCTGAAAGAGTTTCTAGACCACCGGATAGACTTCAGCATTACAATAATGAAGTTTATCTAGTTACTCCTGATGATGAGGATAAAGATCCTAATACTTATCAGGAAGCTACATTGGATGTAGATACATCTCAATGGAATAAAGCTATGAATGCTAAAATAGATTCCATGTATGACAATGGTGTCTGGACTTTAGTAGATCCACCAGATGATATAAGGCTAATTGGATGCAAATGGATTTACAAAAGGAAGAAGGGTGCCGATGGTAACGTGGAGACCTATAAAGCTAGACTTGTTGCAAAAGGTTATACTCAAATTCCAGGAGTTGATTATGAGGATACCTTTTCACCTGTAGCTATGCTTAAATCCATCAGGATATTGCTGGCTATGCACACCATGACTATGAGATATGACAAATGGATGTCAAAACTGCTTTCCTTGACATAATGTTAGATGAAGACATCTATATGAAGCAACCAGAGGGTTTCATTGCTCCTAACCAGGAGAACATGGTATGCAAGCTCAACAAGTCGATATATGGTTTGAAACAAGCTTCAAGAAGCTGGAACCAAAGATTTGATATTTTAATCAAAGAATTTGGATTCCAAAAGAATTTAGAAGAATCTTGTATATACAAGAAGGACAGTGGGAGAGCGGTAGTATACCTAATTCTTTATGTAGATGATATCCTACTCATTGGGAATGATATAGGGATGTTGTCATTAGTCAAGATATGGCTTTCTCAGCATTTCTCAATGAAAGACTTAGGAGAGGCATCATATATTCTCGGAATAAAGATTCTGAGAGATAGAAAAGGCTGAATGTTGAGATTGAGCCAAACTTCCTCCATAGACAAGATATTGTCTAGTTACAGTATGAGTGATTGTAAGACAACACTCATTCCTTTTAGACTTGGTGTCACTTTGTCTAATAAGATGGCCCCTACATCAGCTGATGAGATCGAGTAGATAAAGAGGTGCCCTTATGCTTCGGTAGTTGGGAGCTTCATGAATGCCATGTTATGTACTAGATCGGATATCTGTCATGCAATAGGAGTTGTTAGTCAGTTCCAAAGCAATCCAGGTGTTAATCATTGGACTGCAGTGAAGCACAATATGAAGTACCTGAAAAGGACTATGGATTATGTGCTTACCTTTCAATCAGAAGATTTAGTTGGACTGGGTTATACTGATTCCAATTTCCAATCTGATCTGGATAATAGAGTTTCCACATCTGGGTATGTGTTTACACTGGGTGGTGCTACTGTCAGTTGACGCAGCATAAAGCAGAAGAGTATTGTTGACTCCACAACAGAAGCAGAATATATTGTAGCTTTAGAAGCAGCAAAAGAAGTAGTTTGGTTCAGAAGGTTTTTGCAAGAGCTAGGAAATGTTCCTTCAGCACTCAGACCTATCACTCTCTTCTGTGATAGTAACGGTGCAGTAGCCCATAGCAAAGAACCTAGGAACCACAAAAGGATTAAACATGTAGAGCGGAAGTATCATCTCATTCGTGAGATCATTGATAGGCAAGATGTAGTTGTTACAAAGATTAGGTCTCAACTTAATGTTGCAGACCCGATGACCAAGGCTTTATTAGATAAAGTTTTTGTAACACATTTAGACAGTATGGGATTGAAATCTATGGCACAGTGACTTTTAGGGCAAGTGGGAGATTGTTGGACATGATGCCCAGAAAAGTCACTTAGATTGTTAGAACCTTATTAATTTGATTAAATGCTTCTTCTTAATCTATTGCGTATTCATTATGGGTAATTGACCATGATCATGAGATGATCTATACGATATGAGATATCGATAAATGTCCATAGGATATATTGTAGGAAAGTTATGTGATTAGATTATCACAGGTAGATATAACTTTTCGGTTCCTTATACCTTATATAGTCACAGCTGTGGGTGAAGCTTGGCACTTCACTTATATGGCTGCCAGAATGCTAAGATGTTCTTAATAGTTGAGATGTAGTTCTATCTCGAACTATTATAGTGGAGACTACACATCAGCATATGAGTGCTTAAATGTACACTGACAGATTGCATTAAATGAGAGACCTCTTGCATAACATACTATCAGATAGTTGGTCTCTCATTCATATTGAACGGTTTCGATGATCCTTAAATCTGATGAGTTCGTCTATGACTGGGCAGTGATCTGACTGTTTTGATTCCACCAACATATTTTCTAACTTAGGGAATACAATACAGTGACAGTTGGATAGTCAGAAAGTTTTTCGAATCATGATGAATTTCAAATAAGAAATCTATGCTCATTAATTTGAGAGATTATCCAAGTTCCATGTAAGACAGTTGATTAAGTTCAAATCTTGCGCAGATGATTTTGAAAACAAAATAAGTTTTGAAATATACTCTTATTAAAAGGTATTATACTTATAAAAGGATTTTTTAAAAATATTTTTCATGAGAAATTATTTCTCATGGCTGAATCATAAGTCTTGGAAACCCGGATGATTTGCAATGGGCTATGGGTTAGGTAGTATGACAATCTCGAAGGCCCATTAGGGATAATGTATTTGGAAGGATAAATCGATTGCAATTGCAATGGCGGGATCTGTAATGGTTAATGTTCATACACTGGGATTCAATTGCAATATGGATATCTCACGTCACTTGCAATTCCAATGTAATTCCCGTTTAGGGTCAATAGGATAACATTGGATAAGCCAGGGTAAGAATGTCCCAGAGCAATCTGTGGAGGTACTCACATAAGAAATACAAGCTCAATAATTGATTAAAAGTTAATCAATTATTTTAAGTGATTAAAAGTTAATCATTTAATTAAATAGATTAATAGCTAATATATTGTTTAAATTAATTGTTAATTTAAACTAAGGGATTATTTTAGTAATTATTTGATTAACATAATTAAAGGGGAAATGGGTTTGACCCATATCCATAAACCCATTAAAATGGACCTTTAATATGGGCCAAAGCCTATAGGTTTAAACCTTAGGGTGGGGCGCCCACTTGAGGAATCCTAATTGGATTAGGATTTGTTTAATTGAATAATTATTGAAATATAATTCCTTTTACTATGGAATTAAAATCCAAGTGTTGGATTGCAATTAGGATTAAGATGTTATTGTAATTAGATTACAATAAGGAGTTTTAACTCCTCAAATCCCACTCCCCATAGAAGCTCATGCCCCCCCTTATGGATTCCTAGTTTGACTAGGTTTCCTACTTTGGTGTAGGATGTTGACTTATCCCTTTTAATTAAGGAATCCTCTTATAATAGAGACTCTTTAATTAATAGGATTACTATAACTAAAGTAGTTATAGATTAAGTAGGAGTTTATTTAATTAATACTAAGAGTTATTGTTAATTAATAAATTCTACTAGATTAGATCAAGTTGGAGTAGGATTAGGATAAGATCCTAGTCTATAAATACCCCAACACCCTAGACCATTAAGTAGAATTCTCTAGAATTTTTTCTCTCCTCTCCTCTCTCTCTCCAAACCGTGAGCCCTATGGGAGACCCCTAGGGATTTTTGTGAGCTATATTGGTGGTCCTAGTCGGGTTTTGCAAATCCACGGTTTTGAACCTTAGTATTATTGGTGATAGGAGGTCTACACCATTGATCCATCTTTTTCCTCTTGCTTCTATAATTCCAAAGGAGATTCTAAAGCTTTGTGGGGATAGCGAAGAAGAAGGATCGAGCTTCTAGTATTTTTTCGTAGAAATCTCTACAAAGGGTTCTGATGGTTCGAGTTGATTAAGCTTCACCGGTGAAAAACATTCACCGAGGTGATATAACTAAAACTCTGAGATAATTTTGATGCTCTTTATGGTGTTAAGATCTAGGGGATCCAGTTTCCACATAAATTTTAAATCTAATACAAAAGTCTCGATTCACGAACACCATAACAAGGCCAAACGTTGGTATTAGAGGTAGGGCATATCTTAAGATATGTTTCGCCTCGCCTTTGACAAGAACAAGAAACCGGAAAGCAAGACTCCTAGCATGCATGTTTACTTTCAATGCATTTCGTTAAAGAGAGGTTTCCCCTCCCTCACAAGTGCATCTCATTAGAAGAGGGGTCTCCCCTCTTTCACAAGTAGCATGAACTTGTTTATTTTCCAAGCAAGCAAGCAAGTATATTCCATGGCATGAAATGCATGTTACGACATGATACGCATGACAAGACAAGTACAACTCGACAAGACAATATGACAAGACAAGTTTTCAAGCACGAAAAGAATATTTTCAAGTCAAGTCAAGCACAGGAAGATTTCAAGAGTTTTTTCGGATTTGATGTGATGCAAGCATGAACTATAAACTGTTTGCTTTCCTGTGATGATATGAACTGCTTCCTGTCTTATATAGTTATTATTATGCTATGGCTGTTGGTTAGTATTTGGTACCCGCTGAGTATTCCATGCTTTGCCGTACGTCTTATGTCACTAGGTGATAGTGGAGCGGCTGCTCCTTTCGACATTTGTGCTCCTGGCCCATGGGTGGAGGAGGAGTACATCGAGGAGGTCCGTGCTAAGGAGCCTCATGTAGACAGTTATTAGGTGGTAGATTCTAAGTGAGAGTGTGGGTGAGCATGAGAGATTTATATTCATGTATTTTGGCGGGTATGTCCGCACTTTTGTGTTTTCATTTTGTACAAACTTGGATCATGTATATACATAGGGGTTTTTGGTTAGACTTCCACTGTGCCATATAGTGTAAGCTTCCGCTATTTTGTCCCCTATTGTATGCGCTCCATGTATGTTGCAGGTTGGTTTGTCAAGCATGTCACGTAAATCATGATAAGTCGTCCAAGATTCACTCTAACTCCTAGGGTGGATTTTGGGTCGCGACAGAGGTGGTATCAAAGCCTAGGCTTTAGGTCTTTAGGGTCACTTAGAATCTAATACCACGGCTTGACAAGAGCATATGTTAGGAAGCAAGTTAGGAAGGAAGTGAGTCGAAAGGAAATCATGTTCCAAGTGTGAGACTAAACTTTAGTCATAGTCTAAATGGTTGTATCAACCAAGCACGGGTTTTAGGAATGCTAGAACACTAAGTCTATTATGTATACACCGATGGTTACGATGCAATGTATACTAATATTATATCAATAGTACTACTTGAAATTTTGAGAAATGAAATTGTGATAAATTGTGGCTCTAAGTTAGACTCATGCGATGCTATTGTTCTCAGGACTTTGGTCATGAGGCGGAGCACATAGGGTCACGGACCACATAAGAGAGCATCTTCCTCCTCTCGAGATGAGGATGAGCAGCTGGACCTATCTCAAGTTCTCGGCTCTATTGCAGAGACTTTGGCCTTACTGGCGACTAGGTAGGCTACCCCATCATCTGCATCACCTACTCCACCGCCTGCAGCTCCAGTACATCGTACAGCTGGGGTTGAGGCATTTCGGAGACTAAGGCCTCCATCATTACATGGGAGTGTGGACCCTCTTGCTGCGGAGGCTTAGATCCTCTAGTTGGAGAAGATATTTGTGGTCCTCTCGCTCACAGAAGAGGATAAAGTGGCATGGGATGTTTTCATGCTAGAAGGTGAGGCACACCATTGGTGGTTGTCCGAATTGAGGACTCGGGATTTGACCATGCAAGGTCAACCCTGGACTTGGGAGGAGTTCAAGGACACATTCTACAAGAATTATTTCCCGGTTGGAGCTCGAGAAAAGAAAGAGAGGGAGTTTTCAACCTCAAGTAGGGCTCCATGTCGGTGGCCCAATATGAGGCCAAGTTCTCGGGGCTGTCACGCTTCGCAACTCACATAATCGCCACAGAGGTAATGAAGGTGAGGAGGTTTGAGCAAGGGCTCAGAGACTTCATCATGGATCGAGTCTCGGTCTTTAGGTATGCCACTTACGCTGAAGTCGTGGATAAAGCCTTGTTGGTTGAGACTAACTCTGAGGCCGTTTCCAAGAAAAGGGATTTGGCGAGAGGCTAATCCAGTAGTTCGGCACCTCTAGAGAGGCGGGCCCGGACGGGCCCTTATCAGTACACTTGCCCAGCACCATCTCAGTATGAGTGGCCAGCACCACCGCAGAGGCCATCTTATGCGCCTCCAGCTCCACGGTAGTATGCACCTCATGAACCATGACCTCAGGCTCTTTCGACCCCATGGCCCATTGCACCTTAGGCAGTGAGGTATGCTCCACCTCTGGCCCCTCCGACCTACATATATGAGGTCTGCACGTCTTGCGGCCGAAGGAACCCGGCAGGAGATTGTCGGAGGGCATCGGATGAATGTTTCCATTGTGGTTGTCAAGGCCACATGATCAAGGATTGCCCGACGAGGTATTTGCCAGGCCAGTCGTAGGGGATTAGGCTCCCAGTCCGCCCAGTAGGATCATACCAGGCGTCCTCCTAGTCTGCACGGTCTGGACCTCCTCCTCGCCAGGCGAATCAAGGGTGAGTATTTACCTTGACAGAAGGTGATGCACTTTGCATCTGACGATGTAGTGTAAGGTACGTGTTTAGAGTTTATTTATGTATCCAGGATTGTCTTGTTATACCTTATTCCTTGTGTACATATATGGCATGAGTCTATATCTATATATCTATACCTATACACTGTTGATGCATCGATTGACTGAGCTAGTTAAAATTTCAGGAACCTTATTAGTCAATGAATGTTTGGCTAGAGTGTTGATTGACACTGAGTCTACGCATTCATTTATCTCGTCGAGTTTTTCCCAAGGCTTTTCTATGGAGCCTAGTCAACTAGAACCGGAGTTATTCATTTCAACTCCTCTCGGCAAGACAGTAATAACAGATAGCATTTTTACAAGCAGTACAGTTCAAGTTGGAAGCCACGAGTAGCCGATCTTATCGTCCTGGATTTCCAAGACTTGGACTTTGACGTCATCCTTGGGATGGATTGGTTAGCAGCGCATCATGGGCATGTGGCTCGCTTTTAAGAGGATGGTACTCTTCAAGCCGGTGGAAGGGAAGCCATTTCATTTTCAAGGGTTGAGAAGTAAGGATATTGCTCGCTTTGCGACACTAAGCCTAGTGAACCCCGAGGCTAAAGACTCTTCCACTATTTCGGTCATGAGTGAATTCCTAGATGTATTTCCAGAGGAGTTACCAGGATTGCCCCCAGACAGGGAGATTGAGTTTGTGATTGAGCTTACACCAGGCACAGCTCCAATCTTCCGGGCTCTATACAGGATGGCCCCAGTTGAACTCAAGGAGTTGAAAACTCAATTGGATGAGATGCAAGACATTGGTTTCATTCGACCAAATGTTTCACCGTGGGGTGCCCCGGTTTTATTTTTCAAGAAAAAGGATGGCTCGATGCGGATGTGCGTCGATTACAGGCAGTTAAACAAGGTAACTATAAAGAATAGGTGTCCATTGCCTAGGATTGATGACTTGTTCGATCAGTTAAAGGGAGTAAAATTTTTCTCTAAGATTGATCTTCGGTCCGGTTACCACCAATTGAAGATCAAGGCGGAAGATGTTTCCAAAGCTACATTCAGGACTCAATACGGACATTACAAGTTTTTGGTGATGCCTTTTAGTCTCACAAATGCGCCGGTAGCCTTTATGGATTTGATGAACTGGGTGTTCCAGCCATATCTGGATCGATGTGTGATCGTGTTTATGGATGACATCCTGATATATTCCCAGACACAGGAAGATCACACGCAAGACCTTCGCCTTGCTTTGGAGATGTTGAGAGAGCATATGCTGTACGCCAAACTAAGCAAGTGTGAGTTTTGGTTGGAGGAAGTGGCACTCTTAGGCTACGTTGTTTCTGCGGAAGGCATCTCGGTAGATCCGAAGAAGATAGAGGCAATCATGAGTTGGGCGAGGCCTAAGAGTGTCATAAAGATCCGTAATTTCCTTGAGTTGGCAGGCTACTACAGGAGATTCGTAGAGGGGTTCTCCAGCCTTGTACACTGTGGGCAGTGAAATTTTTCACCGTCCATCACCCAGAAGTGTGTACAATTGTACACACCCGATCTCAGTCTCTCGGAGAGATGGTTTGGGTTCACGCATGCTTGTGGCACGCGCAGTACCTTTAGCTGTTAGCATTAAATGCTGATGGCTGGCACTATGCTACCCAGCTAAGCAAGGGTAGTGTTGATTCGTAAGGATAAACCTCACGGATCCACCCTAAGTGGTAACTCCCAAAGAGAGTTGATACATACCCCATCTATGAGGACAGAACCCCGTAGATCCAACTTTGGTGTTGGCCTCTGAGAGGCTGACACATGTTCATCCGTGAGGAACAAAACCCCACGGATCCAATATTTAGTGTTAGCCTTTATGAGGCTGACACGTGTTTAACTGTGAGGAACAAAACCTCACGGATCCAATATTTGGTGTCAGCCTTCATGAGGCTGACACGTGTTTATCCGTGAGGACCAAAACCTCATGGATCCACCTTTAGTGTTGGCCTTCATTAGGCTGACACGTGTCATATCTGTGAGGATAAAATCTCATGGATCCAACATGGATCATATTTAGTGTCAATTTTCAAGACACTGACATGTGTCCAACCGTGAGGACCAAAACCTCACGGATCCAACTTTGGTGCCAGCCTCCGAGATGCTAACACGTGTCCATCCGTGAGGATAAAACCCCCATGGATCATATTTACCTGTTAGCCTTCATGAGGCTGACACGTGTTCATCCGTGATGATAAAACTCTCACGGATCCATATTTAGTGTTAGCCTTCATGAGGCTGACATGTGTTCATCCGTGATGGTAAAACTCTCACGGATCCATATTTAGTGTTAGCCTCCAAAATGCTGACACGTGTTAAATCCATGAAGATAAAACCCTCACGGATCAAATATCATGTCCTAGACCTAATCCAGACCACGGGCAAGACTGTGGTCTGTGGTTGAGACCTGTGGTCTCACCTTTTGATTTGTGGTTTAGACCTGTGGTCTCACCTTTTGATCCGTGGTTGAGACTTATGGTCTCGCCTTGTGATCCGTGGTTGAGACCAATGGTCTCACCCTTTGATTCGTGGTTGAGACTTATGGTCTCATCCTGGTCCATGGACTGGCCTAGGTCAGTCTGTCCCAGCTGACAGTCAGTATTTGACTGTCATGGGGGCCAGAGAATCCTTAATAAAAAGGATTCTCTGTCAGGCTGTAGGGAATGCCAAGATAAGGATCCCCTCTTTTTAAATTTCATGGGATGCCACGTGGTACCCCATGATTATTTTGGGATTAGGACTATATCCTTTATCCTAGGAAATGATGAGATTAACATCCTCCTTTTCAAAAGGTACTAGGATTTCCCCCAAAAAAAGAGGAAACCTGGTACAAGAGTCCTCAAAAGAAGAAGATTCTCTTGAGCTTGAGGACTCTTCCAGATAAGGGAGAGCCATAAGCTGGCATCCTCTAAGAGGAAAGCCCCTTCTGACTTTCCTAAAATAAGGGAGTCAAAGAGAGAGTCCCAAAAAGGATTTTCTCTCAAACATATAAAAGGTGTTTTTCATAAGAAACACACGAGGAACAATACGAAGAAGAACAGGAAGAAAGAGAAAACCCTTGGCTCCCCCTTCAAGAAAACATAAGCAAACAGGTGAAGAAGAAGACTCCGCGATATGGAGAATATAAGGTGAGCCCTCATACATGGCCACCATTTTTTTCCTTTTCTTGAAAAGAACTGAATGAGGCACTTGTAATGCCTACATGGGAATTGGGCAACCCCATTGAATAAATACATATACTTTATTCAATATATTGTTCTTCTTTAAATCTTCATGTTAATAAGAGGTTCTTCCCCAATAAAGGGAAGGTAATTTAACAGTCTGAGTTTACTCAGATTGGAAGGATAGTCTCCTACAACAAACAATAAAATCCATACAACAATGGAGAAAATTTGAAAGCAAAGATGAAATTTTGGGCTCACAAATTAAATGGCACGCCCGGTGGGACATTCTTCTCCTCTCATCTTTGATGAAGAATTAAAAAATAAAAGAACAAAAAAAAAGGAAAGTGAGTAATCCTTTCCCTATTTTCTCTTCGATTGGTGTGCAGGATAATCTTGACCGTCTACGTCCGATCGACCTACGTGCTCACTATCAAGAGGAGGGTTTATGTCCCTCCAATGCCAATCCAAGCGACTCACCCCCTAACTTGGGCGGAGATCGCAACAGCCCCAATCATGAGGCCTTGGTCTACTGACCGAATCCTCAATGATGGTCTTGCTGTCCCTCCACGGAGGAGTCAACCCTGTCAGGCCCACGGAGCAGGTGTATCTCTAATGATACACCACAGACAAGGTGAATCCCCAAGGATACACCACGGAGCAGTATCATCCCCAAGGATGCTCCGTGGACAAGGGGCATCCCCCAAGATGTCCCACGGAGAGGCTGCACCCAAAAGGATGCGGCACGGAGTGGAGACATCCCCCAGGATGCGCCACAGACTAGGTGCATCCAACTGGATGGCCCACGGACAGGGTGTTCCCCAATTTGAATTCACCATGAAGGGTGTACCCAACTGGGTGCACACACTCTAGGATGATTCAACCATTCTGCGACAGGTCAGCCCAAAAGGTAGACCTATGTCAAACACTGGGCCAGGCCTAACGAGCTGTCCTAAACCCCAACAGTCCACAGTGGAAAGACCTCAATTGTTGGGGCCGATCATAGGACTACTTGGATATAAGACCCCTCAGTCCAAGCTGACTGACGGAGCTTCCCCTTTGAAAATTTTTTCGGGAGGGGGAGATGCTGCCCAATTTTCATCATGAAATTCTTATTCCAATGCACTCTTTGAACTAGAGGGGGGGTGAATAGGTCTACTTTAATTTTATCTACCAATTTTAATTTTAATCAATCACACACAACCAAACTCACTTGAACACATAAGATTTTTACGTGGAAAACCCTTCCGGGAAAAACCATGGGACCTAGTCCAACATAGAATCCACTATGAGAAGATTTAAACAATACAAGATTCGAATCTTACCCAACCAGACACTACACAATGTTCCTCGGTATCGATTCCACAGCTTGCAAACCACGAACACAGCACGTTCGATTTACGCAACAGCAGCTCTGGTTCCTCACCGGCCAATCTTACTCGAAGTGATCAACCACGGTCTGCGGTCTCCGAAGACCGATCTCTGTCCTTAACGGCTTTAGCACAGGCTAACCAACACTTACAGAAGAGCAACAGTGGGTTTTTGGGGTTTGTGAAAGCCCTAGGGTGATCTCTTAAGGTTTAAGGATCATCTATGCAAAGTATTGGTAATATGCTTTAGAACCATGCAAAACCTAGTGGCCAACTAAAGGAGATGTAGATCAATGAAAACAAAGAGTTTCCACCAACTCAAAATAAGCACCAAGTGCTCTAAAAAGTCTCCAATTAATCTCCTTCACGGATTGGGAGAAGCCCCCTATATATAGGAAAGGTCCAAGGGATTAGAAGTTGCTAAAAAATGTTTTTAGAAAGTATTTTTCATATCAGGGTCGACCCTGGGGGTCTCTGGGTCGACCTATAAGAGCAAAGTTAAGATTCAGCAATCAAAGCATATCATGGTCGACCCATTAGGCACACTCGGTCGACCGGATGGTGCCTTTCGGTAGACCGGATGGTGCTCAGGGTCGACCCAAAATGGTCAGGGTCGACCCTGGAGTGGATTTTCTTGGTTTTTCATCTTTTTAAACACTGATTGCAATCCCTTATCATCCCTTCTTCAATTTGACTTGTTTTTAATGAAGAATGGGCATTTTTCATGAGGTATCATAGGGGCATCTAGGTTTCTCACTTAATCCCAACTTGTTAGCCACTGTGAGTGATGATGCTTCAAGGATCTTCACGGCTTCTTCTTCACTTTGTCTTCAAACCAGATGAGACCTATTCTGACCTAGATACAACCTTTTGGGCTCGGAATTTTGCCAACAACATTTTGACTTTACAATCTCCCCCTTTGGCAATTCCGAGACAAAACAACCAATAAAACTAATGGTTATGGTTTTACAGACTCTCTTAAACCCACAAGAAACAAAGATAATGAAAAATACATGACACTGGACATTTGGACTTCTTCCATGGATCAGTAGGCTTTACAAGATCATCAATCAAACCTAAAACACTAAAACAAACAATACCTTTGTGAAGCATGGGGGAAATTCGTAAAATAAAATAAACATTGAAGCAATGTCCTCGATACAAAGTGTAGGAGATCTCCCCCTCAATTTGAGATCCCATATGACAAAGTTTTCAAAATCATGAGAGTAATGGGAATATAATATGTAACATGTCAATATGATATGCAATGTAACATGAGATCAACCTTAGGCAACTTCTCCCCCTTTTTGGCTTGAATTGCCAAGGGAAGAGCAAACCTGCAAAAAGAGCAACGCTAGCAAGAAGCAATAAGTGCAACAAGGAGTAATAGCATAGAGAAACACAAGGAAGCAGAGGTAGGCACTAAAATGCAGAAACAAAGCGAAAACATGCCATTTACAGGAACCATGGGTGCACAACATAGAGTCCAACCTAGACGCATAAAACACACATCGAACTAGCTACAACACGCATAAACTAGGAGCAAAACAAGGCAAAAAAAACATCAGCGCAATAAGAACTAATCATCCTGGGGTGAAGGAAAGTGACGAGCAACATCATCCTGATAGCGAGAACGAAAATCGCGAAGCTCCTGGTGAGATGACTGCACTATGTCGGAAAGAGCATCAATCCGGCGATTAGTCGTCGAAAAACTGTCCTGAGTAGCAGCGCCATGAGAATCCAGGTGAGCATAAAGATCAGTAGCAAAGTGTGACTGAGCAGCCGACATATCGGCAAGCATGGCAGCCATGGTCTTGAAGGACCAGTGTCCTGACGGAGCTCGAGCATGGCTGGGAGTGGGACCGGCACCCGGGGCCGACGGAGCGATATCATCATCAACGTCCTCCTCATGCTTCGGCATCGCAACATAGGACATACTACTAACCAAGGTGCGAGCACAAATGGGGCCTAAGGAAGGCTTGGTAGCCTCAGAGGAATGAGCCCTAATACCCTCAGCAAACATGAGATTGGTGATGAGGACACCAAAAGGAAGAGCAGATCGCTTTTGATGCACAGCGATAGCCTGAAGGATTAGGTCAATAATGTGGGCACCGGTATCAATAGTGTCTCCAGTCATGATACTATACAGGAACCGAGCCCTATCAACACTCAGATTAGTGGAATGCACCTTGGGATGAATGTTGGAACACATAATAAGATGAAGCAGGCGACCCAAGTAGGAAAGATTGGAGTGAGGTAAATGAGGATGAGCCCACTTTTGTGAAGGATCATCACAAAGAGTGCTGGTCACTGTGTCCAAGTCATGCTCATCCTCATCAGTAGGATAGAGGTAAGGGTAATAGGCTCCCAGAATCTGAGGGGCACTAATGAAAAAGGCAATGACATCCGGATTAATGAGAAATTTCTTACCCCAAACCTAAGTTTTGAAAGTAAAAGTACGAGGATTGACTGAATAGATGTTCGCATAAAATTCCCGAACAAGGTCGAGACTGGCATAACGGGTCAAGTTTAAAAGACCAGACCATTGGCGAGATGCAATGATAGCCTCAAAACCAGGATGGGTGAAATCCGAAATGACAGTGGCCCGTTCAATTGTGATAGCCCAATTTTTAAGCCAAGCATTGTAAAGTTTTTCATTCCCTGTGGTGCGAAACCGTACAATTTCAGGCTCAGGAGTGGGGACTTGAGATTTTCCCTTGGATTTGGCCGAGGGTTTTGAACTGGAAGCACCCATGGCTTTCTTATGGGAAGTTCAGGGTGGAGGAACCCTAGAATGGACCGCACGGCCCACATGGATGCCATGGCCAGCATCATATGATGCATCCGTAGACTCAAGGACATTATCTTCATCCTAAGAGATGATGAGGCAGCGCTTAGGGCGACCCGCCATAAGAATTGAGGCAATGAGAAGAAAATATGGAACAACCATGGAACCAAAATCAAGAGCCTAAATGAAAAGAAGGGTTTACCGTGAAGAGAGACGGCTGGAAGCGCGAAGAAAACCCCCTGGACCTAAACCACGAAATGAGAGAGGAGTGTTTGGCACTGAGGAAGAGGCACTGTGGCTAGGCAAGAGAACTTCCAGTGGAGTGAACAGCTCACTCGATGCAGCGAGGAGCCGAGTATGGAGAGACCACTATGGAGCTTGAAAGATTTAAGATTCAGGCTGCACTGAGGTGATGACGCACTCGTGAACCAGGGGAGAGGGTCTGTAACTTGCAAAAACAAACCAGCAGATCCTTGAAAGCCTGAAATCACGATGAAAACCGGAGAGCACGCATGTGAAGACTGAAGATACGGTAACTCCAACAAGATTTGTGTAGAGGAAAACTCCAAGAGGGAAGGAATCTCCGAAAATCAGCAAGGGGGGTTTCGAAATCCCCATTTTAAGTGTTCGGTCGACCGAACAATCACTCAAGGTCGACCCATTTGGACTGAAGTTCTGAATTCGTGTAAGAGATGAGGGAGACCAATTTGGATGCATGTGAGGGGGCAGCTTTTTGGAGAAAAACTCTGAAAAATCTGAAAGAGAACATCAAATCCTTCCAAAACAGAAATTAGAACAAGTTAGAGACCCAAGAAGTGCAACACTTGAAGGATAAGGCAAGATCTTTTCATGAAAACCTACAAAATCAACCAACAACATGCAATATGCTAGAAAGGATTTTCAAAAATTTTTTATTTTGCAAATCAAATTTCTTCATGATAATTTCAATAAGAAAATCCATGGTGTGCAAATTTTGCAAGTAACCAATAATACCATGTCCAAGAATATGTAAAATAAAATGATGAGTAGATGAGGATATTTCCATCGACACTATGCAAAAGGGATGGCAAGACACAGGCACAAAATGTACTGTACAGTTAGTAATAGGTTATACCATCAATGTGCAGTGGAGGTGAAATTCTGACTATACACCATTAGAGGTAAGCACCCTTAGATAGATAAGGACATTAGTGCAAATCAGGAACACCAAGCTTCAAAAATAACTGAGAGATGCATATAGGGTAATCCAAAAAAAATTATGTGCTATTTTTACCCTTTTTATAAGTTGCTCTCACATTGTTGATGGAATTATTGTTTGGTGAAGCTATTCGTGATCAGTCTTTTTCTTTTGAATTTTGAGATGCAAAAGGTGGCTTTCACACTGACTGGGTAGGTAGCGCTAGCTATTGGCAGCAAGGCCTTTCACTCTAGGGACCCAGATAGATACCTACTGTCCTCCTAGGTAGCCATTACATACTGTTTGCATCCAATAGTGGCTTTCACACTATCCTAGAGGTAGCTCTTTCCTTTGCATAAAAACTTTTAATCAGGGGCACATTTTGGGTAATGCACCGACATGATCAAATCCGATTTTATCAACTGGAAGAGCCATCCTGACTAATATCATTGCCTATTCACAGGGATATATACCATTTTTAAGAGATAGACAGAGTGTTAGTGCAGATGATAGTGCAACAGTATTTGCCATATTTCTAGTTGTATTTAGCAAGATAGTCTATGTGCACTTCCCTAAAGCATTTTGGTAGGTATGATATCCTCATGAACTCAATAGAATCAAATATGTATCTTGGACAAGCATTATAAGCACAAGAAAAATTCAACAAATCACATCCAATGCCAGCAAAAATCCTTTTAGTAAGGCCTAACTAAAAGAAAACAAAAATCTTTTTGGAATTTTTCTGAATTTTTTTTAATGTTTTTGGATTTTTGAAATAAGTGAAGCTAACCAGAACAATAGTATACAAAAACAAAATAAATAATATACACCGGAGGAATAGAACTAGGAAGAGATATGGATCTGAGATTACCTAGACTATCAAGAAGCACTCAATCACTCAATATCGCACACATCGATGGATTTTCTAAGAAACACAAACCTAAGGGAGTCTAGAGGTTTGGTTAGGAGATCTGCAAGTTGAGTATCAGTTTGCACATATTCCAATGTAATGACACTTTGCTCAACAAGCTCTCGAATGAAGTGGTGTCTAATGTCTATGTGTTTGGTGCGAGAGTGTTGCACGAGATTTTTGGAGATGTTGATGGCACTTGTATTATCACAATACACAGTCATGGTGCCCTGTTCTATCCCATAGTCCTGCAACATCTGTTTCATCCACAGCAGTTGAGTGCAACAACTGCCGGCTGCAATGTACTTAGCCTCAGCAGTAGACAAAGAGATGGAATTTTGTTTTTTGCTAAGCCAAGCAACCCAACAGTTTCCAACATAAAAGCATCCTCCGGAGGTGCTTTTCCTATCATCAGCATTTTCGGCCCAGTCGGCATCGGAATATCCAACAACCACGGCATTAGTATCAAAGGGATACCAGAGGCCAAAAGAGAGAGTTCCACTTACATATCAAATAATTCGTTTAACTGCAAGTAAGTGTGACTCTTTGGGGCTTGCTTGATAGCGAGCACAAGCTCCGACTCATGCCAAATTTCTTTACAAGGTCTTTGGCATATTTGGTTTGGGATACAGAAATCCCATTCCTCATTTGTTTTACCTGCAGACCAAGAAAGAAATTCAGCTCACCAACCATGCTCATCTCAAATTCATTCTTCATCTGTTCAGCAAAGGAGTAAGCATATGAGTCAGATGTGGAACCAAAGACAATATCATCAACATATATCTAAGCAATAACCATATCATCCTTGATGTTTTTAATGAAAAGGGTCCTATCTACTCCCCCTCTCGAAAATCTCTTTTCCAAGAGGTTTGTAGTCAGTCTCTCATACCAAGCTCTGGGAGCTTGTTTTAAACCATAGAGAGCCCTTTTTAATCGGTAAACTTGATCAGGATGATTAGGGTCCTCAAACCCTTTTGGTTGTTCCACATAAACTTCCTCCTGAAGAATGCCATTCAAAAAGGCACTCTTGACATCCATCTGAAAGAGTTAGAATTTGAGATGGCATTGAACAGCAACCAAGATCCTGATGGACTCAAATGTTTCATCAAAATCAATGCCCTCAATCTGAGTATATCCCTGCGCAACTAACCTAGCTTTGTTTCTTACAATGGTACCATGTTCATCAGATTTGTTCTTGAAAATCCATTTAGTAACAATAATATTTGTATTTTTAGGTCTAGGAACTAAAAACCATACATCATTCCTTGTAAACTGATTAAGCTCTTCTTGCATGGCATTTATCCAGTTTTCATCAGTAAGAGCTTCAGTTACATTTTTGGGTTCAAATGTGGAAGTATAGCAAAAGTGACTAACTTCATTTTCAACTTGTTTTCGAGTTCTCACTCCACTTTCAAGGTTTCCAATAATTTCAGTTGAGGAGTGAGGCATCATAACCCTAGGATGTGTAGGTTTTTTAGGACGGGACTTTGAAGGTGTTTCATCTTCTGATTGAGATTTTGGAATTTTCACACCTTCATCAGCATTGTCATCCTCAAGTTGCAAGGACTCAGATCCAGAGTCATCAACCACCACATTTATGGATTCCATAAAAGTAGAGGTTCTCAAGTTGTACACTCGATAGGCCCTACTATTTGTGGAATAACCAAGAAAGATCCCTTCATCACTCTGGGAATCAAACTTACCCAATTGCTCTCTATCCCTAAGGACATAGCACTTGCTTCTGAATACTCGAAAGTACTTGATATTGGGTTTCTTGTTTGACCACAGCTCATAGGGTGTCTTCCTAGTTCCAGGCCTAGTATAGACTCTGTTCACAGTATAGCATGCAGTGCTAACTGCTTCTGCCTAGAAATGAGCAGCCAGGTTGTTGCTATGAAGCATCACCATAGCCATCTCTTGAAGCACTTTGTTCTTTCTTTCCACCACACCATTTTACTGAGGTGTGATTGGTGCTGAAAATTCATGCTGGATGCCCGCTTCATCATAAAACTCATTGTACTTGGAGCTTTCAAACTCCTTCCCATGATCACTTCGAATACGAGTGATAGGGCATCCTTTCTCATTTTGCACTCTCAAACAAATGTTCTTGAAGTTCTCAAATGCATCAGACTTCTCTCTTATGAATGCCACCCAAGACATCCTTGAGAAATCATGAACCATCACTAGGATATATCGCTTTCCTCCTAGACTCTCAGTTCGAGTTGGACCCATGAGATCCATGTGTATTAGTTCTAGTGGGTGTGAGGTAGCGATATTTGAACCCTTCTTGTGTGGACTTTTAATTTGTTTGCCAATTTGACATGGCCCACACACAGCAGTAGAGGGCTTCCCTAGCTTTGGCACACCTCTCACACGCTCGTGTTTTGAGAGTTTGCTTAGGTCTTTGAAATTCATGTGACCTAGCCTCCTGTGCCACAGTTCAACTTCTTCAACTTTAGCCCTGTTGCACATTTGAGAAGAACCAACACTAGGAATTAAACCGTAGCAATTGTCAATGGTTCTTAACCCTTCCAGAACACACACACCTTTGTCATCCATAACAGAACACTTGTTGCTGGTGAAGTGGACAATATGGTGATCATCGTACAATTGACTTATGCTAATTAAATTAGCTTTCAGTCCTTCTACAAACAAGATGTCCTTCAGTTTAGGAATGCCTGGTGCTTGGATGACACATTTTCCTTTCACAAAGGATTTACTTCCATCACCAAAAGTAACAGTCCCATCGAGCATTCCTCAAGATGAGTAAAGAGGGACTTGTTACCTGTCATGTGTCTGGAGCATCCACTATCGAAATACCACATGTCTGAATTTTGGGCTTTCAAAGCGGTGTGGATGACAAGGCATTTTAGATCATCTTTTCTCACATAAATGAACTTAGACTTTTGGGGAACCCTATGGTCTTTGTTCACTTCATTTGTAGGCATGACTTTCTTCTTGTTAGATCTCCTGTTCTTCCTTCTTTTTTGAGTAAACCTTGCATTTTGGTCTATCCTGTTACCTTCTTCATGATGAGCATTAGAAATGTCACGAACATATTGCGTACTAGAGAGTTGAGCAATTTTCATCACTTCTTCACTCAAACTCCTAGACTTTTCTGCTAAGGCTTGAATTTGCCTTTGGAGATTCCCTTAATGTTGTGTTTGATTCTGAGAACCATTTCGGGGATTTCTCCTAAAGACATTGCAGTTAGGTCGGATGTGACCCTTCATCCACACTGGTGACAAGTGGGAATGAACCTGGAAGGAGGAGATCTGTTGGCCTGGGATTGAACTTTTGTTCTCTCAGTTTCAGTTGAATTTTTTCCTTGTCCAGAAGTGACAAAAGTTTGGTACAACTGAGAGTTTGGCATCCTGGAATTTGATCTTGAGGAGATAGAACTCACAAATCTTGGATTTTCGTGTATTGGCTCAAATGTTGAAGTAGACATTGTTCCGACATTCAAAGGACCGGATGGTCTGTCTGGATGTCCTATGTCGGACATGTTTATTGTTGAGCGCTACATGCTAGCCAGTTTATCCAAGATTTGAGTATTGCTAAGGAGTCTAGCTTCTTTTTTGAGTTCAGTTACTTTCTTTGCTAGCCCATCCTTAACTTTCAGAATATCAAGAAATTCCTTTTCTAAAAATCTAACTTTTTCAATAAGGTTATTTCTTTCAGATTCCAAATCTGAAATTCGAGTCTTTGACTCTTCAGATACACTCATGGAGTTATCTTCCTCAGTTTCTAGAACCTTGATCCATTTGGATAAAGAGGCATTTTCTTCCTCAAGGTATTCTAGTTTGGACACCAGTTCAGCCTTTTCACCTTCAAGCTGAGATACTAGAGCATTCTTCCCTTCTGCTTCTAGTTTGCAAAAGTCTCTTTCTTGTTGGGTAAATTTAAGTTGTTTGTTCAAAGAGATCTTTGCTTTCTTCAGCTTAAGGCTTTCAGGGAACAACCTTTCATAGGCTTTGTCCATATCTTCATCAGACTCAGAGACAGTGTGACTCTGATCATGATCTTCACCAGACTCACTTACTTGATCTTCATCAATCTTTTCTTCGTGAGTAGTGGGAGGATGGTCTATCTCTGATAGGGTGACAGTGAAAGCCATGTGATTTTCAGATTCCTCACTTGAGGTAGAACTTTCAGATTATTCTTCATCCGAATCACTATCATGCCATGTGGCATTCATCACCTTTCCCTTAGACTTCTTCTTGTTAAGGCAATCAGGTGAAATATGGCCATAGCCTTTGCATTCATAGCATTGAATGCCACGAGATTTCTTGTCAGTTCCTTTGGGGACTTTCTTGTTATCCCAAGGTTTTGACTTTGGCTTTTCAAGAGGTTTTCCTCCTAGTTTAGGCTTGAACCTTCTATTTGTTTTCAGATATTTTTGAAATTTTTTAACAAATAGGGCCAATTCCATCTCTCCCAACTCAGCATCACTGTCATCCTCATCTAAGGTCTCCTTGACAGTTTTCAAGGCTACAGATTTGTTTTTCTTGGATGGTTGAAGATTGAGTTCGTAGGTTTGGAGTGATCCGACCAATTCCTCAATCTTGAGAGCATCAACATTCATGCTCTCCTCGATGGCAGTGACCTTAGATTGAAACCTTTCTGATAAAGATCTAAGGATTTTTCTGAAAATTTTGGACTCACTGATTTTCTCACCCAGGTTGAAACTGGAGTTGAAAATATCACTTAGTTTAGCATAGAATTCAACAAAAGTGTCATTGTCCTCCATTTTCAGATTTTCAAATTTTGTGGTGAGAATTTGAAGCTTAGAGATCTTGACAAAGGTTGTACCTTCATGAATCATTTCTGAGATATCCCAAGCCTCCTTTGCTGTTTCACATGAAGAGATTCACCTGAATTCTTCAATAGTGACTGCAGTAAAGATGGCATTGAGACCTTTCGTGTTCCAACCACTTGTCTCGAGTTCTTCTTTGCTCCAATCCTTGGTGTTTTTAGTGAGGATTACTTCACCTAAAATATTCACCGGTGGAGTCCATCCATCCTAAATGGACATCCAGATTCTCTCGTCTATGGATTTGAGAAATACTCTCATTCGAGCTTTCCAATATGCATAATTGTTCCCATCGAACAGTGGGGGACGAGAGATGGATCCACCCTCTCTTAAAGTAGTCATTGACTTAAGGATAGACACAAGATCACACTTAAGGGATTTAACCTTATGAGTGACCCGCTCTGATACCAATTGAAATTCCTTATTCCAATGCACTCTTTGACCTAGAGGGGGGGGTGAATAGGTCTACTTTAATTTTATCTACCAATTTTAATTTTAATCAATCACACACAACCAAACTCACTTGAACACACAAGATTTTTACGTAGAAAACCCTTCCGGGAAAAACCACGGGACCTAGTCCAGCACAGAATCCACTATGAGAAGATTTAAACAATACAAGATTCGAATCTTACCCAACCGGACACTACACAATGTTCCTCGGTATCGATTCCACAGCTTGCAAACCACGAACACAGCACGTTCGATTTCAGCAACAGCAGCTCCGGTTCCTCACCGGCCAATCTTACTCGAAGTGATCAACCACGGTCTCTGAAGACCGATCTCCGTCCTTGACGGCTTTAGCACAGCTAACCAACACTCACAGAAGAGCAACAGTGGGTTTTTGGGGTTTGTGAAAGCCCTAGGGTGATCTCTTAAGGTTTAAGGATCATCTATGCAAAGTATAGGTAATATGCTTTAGAACCATGCAAAACCTAGAGGCCAACTAAAGGAGATGTAGATCAATGAAAACAAAGAGTTTCCACCAACTCAAAATAAGCACCAAGTGCTCTAAAAAGTCTCCAATTAATCTCCTTCACGGATTGGGAGAAGTCCCCTATATATAGGAAAGGTCCAAGGGATTAGAAGTTGCTAAAAAATGTTTTTAGAAAGTATTTTTCTTATCAGGGTCGACCCTGGGGGTCTCTAGGTCGACCCATAAGCGCAAAGTTAAGATTCAGCAATCAAAGCATATCAGGGTCGACCCATTAGGCACATTCGGTCGACCGGATGGTGCCTTTTGGTTGACCGGATGGTGCTCAGGGTTGACCCTCAAAAATTTAACTCTCTGCCAAATTTCATGGTACAAACTTGGGGCTATTCAGGGTCGACCCAAAATGGTCAGGGTCGACCCTGGAGTGCATTTTCTTGATTTTTCATCTTTTTAAACACTGAATGCAATCCCCTATCATCCCTTCTTCAATTTGACTTATTTTTAATGACGAATGGGCATTTTTCATGAGGTATCATAGGGTCATCTAGGTTTCTCACTTAATCCCAACTTGTTAGCCACTGTGAGTGATGATGCTTCAAGGATCTTCACGGCTTCTTTTTCACTTTGTCTTCAAACCGGATGAGACCTATTCTGACCTAGATACAACCTTTTGGGCTCGAAATTTTTCCAACAACATTTTGTCTTTACACATCAGGGCGAAGAAACATGGCCAAGTGCCTCAAGGACTTAATGAACAATCCCTCAAAAAACTTTAAAAATAACAAAGTAACTGAGGAAGGTGCCTTAGGGCACTTATCGGTGAACAAGAAACGTCCACGAACAGACTCCATGGACCAAGGTCCAGGATATCCCATGGAGGGAAGCAAAAGATCATCCATGGACAGGAATACAAGATTGTCCACGGACAGAAATGCCAAACTGTCCACGGACAGAAATGCCAAACTGTCCATAACAGAATTCCACAACTGTCCCCGAACAGAATCTCAGGAATGCCCACGGACAGAAGTTCAAAACCGTCCATGGACGGAAAGTCAAAACCGTCCACGGACAGAAGAACAGCTCTGTCCACGGACAGAATTCCAACTCTGTCCACGGACAGAAATTCGAGATCGTCCACGGACAGAAATTCGAGATCGTCCATGGACGGAAGCGAGCTTCGTCCACGGACATAAGAGAAGCTCTGTACATGGATAAAATTTCAGCACTGTCCACGGACAGAAATCCAAGACTATCCGTGGACAGGCCCAAGCCTGGTCCATGGACTGAAGACTCAAGCACACGGAGCAAAGGCCCAGGCCAGTTCGAGGGATAGAAATATGCCCCCTTTACAGGTGCAGGTCCAAGATAATCCGTGGACATGGTCGACGGACAAAAATTCCTTACTAGGAGGGAAGGTCCACGGATAGGCACTCTGCCATGTGACGACACTTCTCCTTCTAAGAAGGAGAGAAGTTGGTACTATGCAGCCAATAAAAGAAGGGTATTTACGGAGCCGGATTCATCATCCGATGATGATGCAAGGAGCATTAACAGCCATGATCAATACAATCCAGCTGTCAATGCAAGAAATATTTCGAGTCTAGAACAGACTGATAAAGACTTGTTGTACAGACTGGGTCCGAACGCCTTTCGAGTCGCTAACCTTGCAACCTTCACATCAATGATGGCATCGGTCCGTCATCAACATCAGCGGCCTCCATCCAGGGATGTGAGCCCATTTTGGGGCAGAGCAAGTGCTAAACCAGAAAGAAGAGCAGCAGCACCATATGACCCTAGGGTTAAGGTACTAAACAGAAGCACTTCCACTTTTGAAATGCCCAGGAAGAAAACTCCTGAGGAAATTCTACAACTCAGAACAGGAAGTACCCTTTGGCTCTGCCAAAGAAGATGTATAATTATCGGTCAAGGCCAAGAAGGTCCAGGAACCGGAAGTCAAAAAGGTCGACGGATGCCTCAAATAAAATCCGCTTTGTCCACCAGAGACGAAGGATTGATCCTTCTGCACCTGTTCACCTCACCCGGGGGAGATCAGATACCGGAGCATCGTATGATGGTTACGAGAGAGTGTCCGTGAATGTGATCGGCACTAGACTCAACCCAGCTCCGGAAGAATATACGACCTTAGTGTTCCAATAAACTAGGACAACACCTGATCAGAATTTATCAGCCAGGCAGGATTCTCAAAGTTCAGTTGCTGCTATACTAGCCGCTTTGGATGAGACAGAGTCCTCACGAGCTGTTGAAATAGTTGCTCCGGGTCCAGCGGTCCCGAGAAGAAAAAGGAGCCGTAAGAATCAGGTCGCAAAGACAAAGCCCAAGACCAAGTTCAATCAGCTCCAGAACTGGATGTCAGTAGGTACCAAGAAGGGTCAGAACAAGAAGCGACCCCGATATCCTCTCCGAGGAAACTGGAAGAAACTTCTCCAGTCAAAGATTCTGACGAGTCAGCTCTTCAAACAATTAGGCCTGAAGTAGTGCAGGAAATACCTTGACAGGTTTTCAGTGCACCAAACTCTTTATATGGGATGCCTAGTACCTATTTCACAGAGGAAGAGTTCCCAAACCTTTTCCGGTTACCGGAACCAGCTTCAGAACGACCAGTGGCGGTCATGATGATGGACCTGTATGGGAATACTAGTCAGGGGAATAATCCTTCGACTTCGGCACCTCCGCTATCAAATGATCAAACAACAGCTTTACAGGCTTAACTCCAATATAAGGATGATCAGATCACAGCCATGATGTCTCAAATACAAGAGTTGGCTCCTCAATTGTCAGCTCTCAAATCTGCATCGGCACCTGGGCCTCACTTGCCATACCAAGGAGGTAGTAGCAATCAAGGCACAGCCCCTATACCTCCAAGTCATCCAAGGGTGCCCGAAACAGGTCCCGTCCCGAATCAGACCGCTCTCATAGGAGAGGTCTCACCGTCTCTTTTGGCAGCAATTGAAGAGACTATTCGTAATCAAATGCGGTAGGCGAAAGAAAGAGAAGAGGATGTACGGATGATCGTGAAGCTTTATCCGGCTATCATGGATGCGGTTCCGTTCCCACCAGGCTTTGTCTAACCAACATTCAAAATGTTCGACGGCACTGGAGATCCGAGGCAACATTTGTCTCATTTCCTCTCGAGATGCAGTTTGGCATCCAAGAATGGGGCTCTTTGCCTCAAGCTCTTCGTACAATCCCTAGAGGGTGCCATTTTCACATGGTATGCCAACCTCCCTGAGGCTTCGATCCCTGATTGGAATATAATGGTGACCGAATTCAGCAAACAATTCTACAACACCCAAAGAAGAGTAGGTGTTCCAGAATTGATTGAAAACTGGTAGAGGGACAATGAAACAGTAACAGAGTTCATTGCCCGGTGGAGAGCTTTGACCTTCTCCTGCCCTCAGAAGTTCACGCAGTTGGAACTCATTTGGATGTGCCTCAACAACTTCAAGCATGACCTTTCAACTGCCCTAATGGCTCAAACCTTTATGGGTTTCGAAGATTTGTGCACAAAAGCACATGATATGGAAATCCATATAGGAAAGAGAAGGCGAGGCAGGGGCACTGATTGTCCCCTCAACAGTTGCAGTAGTTGAAGCAAAAAAGACTGCGCCACCAACATCAAATGCTGGTAGATCAAATAGCTGAGCAAATAATGGCAAAGGATAAATTAAGGTTGGTACCAAACAAGTTCAAGGTGGATCTAGGAAGCCACAATGGCAAGGTAAAAAGGAACCGCCAAAGAAGTTCACTATGGAAGAAAGAATGAATAAAACATATTCATTCTCTGAAGACATTGTCGAAGATCTGTTTGAAGATCTCCTTGCCAATGACCTCATCATTCTCCCAGAAAGCTGGAGACCTCAAGAGATTAGGATGAAAAATGATCCCAAATACTGTCCTTATCATCGTATGATCAGTCACAAGATAGGTGACTGCTTTGTACTCAAGGACATTATTCAACGGCTTTTGGACAATAAAGAGATTGTCATTGATGATCTCCAGCAGGCAGCCACGTCCAATACGGTGGTGGCTTCAGAGCCAGTTGATGAAAATAAAGCATCTTCAAGTGGCAAACTTCCTGATGATAAACCGTTAGACGGAGAAGACTAGATCCTCTTTGAAAGCAAAGGAACCAAGAAGAAAAAGCAGTTAGCTCAAAATACCGATGCCAAAAAACAAGCCCAGGCTACAAAACAAGCTCGAGCCCTAAAAAAAGAAGGGAAGCGCATAACTAAGGCTGAAAAGAAGAAAAAGAAAGAAAGAGTAAGGAAAACCAAGAAAAATGGCCCTGTCGAAGACGCTCTTGTGGAACAAAAGCCATTGACGGCAATTACCTTGATGTTTTTTATCCCGCCAAGCTTCTGCTCTGACTACGATTATGATAGCCTTCAGTCAACGGATTTAGGAGACGAGTCGAATATCTTCTTCTGCTATGTTATCAATACAGTCCCAAATGAAGACCAGTCATGGTTAAATGAACCAAGATAAATGGTAGCCTGCAGTCCAAAAAGACACCGGGCATTTCAGAATTGGCTAGACCAAGTTGAAGATATTAACTCCCAGAAAGGAGACCTGCCACACCAGGATGGACCCCTACAGGGCTTTCCAATCTTTCTGATGGATTTTCATTCGTAGGAGAGCGAGAGGCAGAAGATGAACAAATACAGTCTGATTCTCCTCAAGAAAGGCTAGGTACGCCTGAAATTCTAAACTTAAACCATCGTCAGATGCGACGACCAGTGCAGATCTCAACTCAGCTTGAGATTCAAGATCCATCTGCTGTAATTAGTCTGGACAGTGACCCTTCAACAGAAGAAGCAGTCCTAGACTCAAGGTCAACTGACAGCTCACAGGCGTCTGAATAAATCTCAGCTAGATCTGAGAGTCCAATAAGGCAATTTGAAAGAAAAACTCAGTCGTCTTTTCGAAGCAAGAATAGAAAGTTGGACTTCAGTTCTGCGAACATGGTTCAACTCTTGGAAGGAGAGTCGCCTGGACCAATAGACCAGATAATTGCCAAAGTTTATCAACTCAACCTCCGGTCGGGAAGGAAATTACCACCGAGGTTTGTTCCGGTCCAACATGAAAGTCAGACCAGAGCTATGCCGGCCCAAGCCCAAACAGCTACCGATAATGAAAGGGTTGAGTATAATATCCTGGCCCATCTAAAGAAAATTCCTTCCTTGCTGAGTGTCTATGATGCTCTCAAGATGTCTCCAGAATTGAGAAAGTCCCTTATATATGCTCTCTCCAATCCAGTGGACTTTTCTGAAGAGGTCACAAATCAGCTGTCACAGCCTCCTCAAACAGGAGCTTCATGGCTCTTCACGATCACTTTTGATGATGAAGACATGCGAGCTGAGACTTTCCAGCATAACCGACTATTGTTCATCTCAGGCCTGGTTACTGAGACTAATATCTCTAGAGTGATGATATATGGGGGTTCAACTGTCAACATCCTTCCAAGAAGAATGCTGTCCAAGCTTGGTGTAGAAATGGGTCGGCTTCATGAAAGCAGTCTGATCATCCAAGGTTTTAATCAGAATGAGCAGAAGCCCATGGGCTTGGTCAACCTCAAAACCAAATTCGGTGATATTGCTGAAACTACAACGTTTCTGGTAATCAACATTAATACATCATACAATGCCCTATTGGGACGGCAATGGATGCACAACCATCTAGTTGTGCCATCTACTTATCATAAATGCCTTAAATACCCTTAAGGGAACAAGCAAGCAAGGATCGACGCTAATGATAATCCATTCAACGATGCAGAGGCATATTACGCAGATGCGCGTTTCTATGTCAAAAGTGCCCAAAGAAACCTTCTGCAGAAACTCAAAGGGGAAATGGTTAAGAGTGGCCCGAAAAGAAATCACAGACCTGTTCAAACAGAGGCTCCAAAAAGGGTGTTCAAATATACCCCAAAATCTCAAAGAAAAGAAGGAGAACCGACCTTATCTTTGGTCGAATCTTTCCGGAATCTAGAGAAGGGTAAATCAGTCGACCTCTCTCAGACTTGTGAGGTTAAAGAAATCGACCCTCTTGAAGCTCTAAAAGGGAATCATACAGTCCTTTTGAGGAGAATGGACTGTACAATGTTTGAGACTACCTCCAGTTTCACTGTCTCGGTCAGGAAAAGAGGACAGAAATCGATGCTCTTCAATTCTCTAGGCACATATGATAGGATGAACTCCTCGTGGGCCAATAGAAAGAACAAGACCCTTAATCCTTACAGGAAAAAGATAAGCTTTGGTGAAAAAATCACCGGGTTCCTCAAGTGCCTAGAGGAGCAAGTCGAAGGAACTATCCTTCCGGCTTATGAAGACATGCTCAGAAAATAGTAACATAAGGCCCTAGATACTGGTGACTATGTAGATACGGATACACCAAGAATTGAATACAATCCCCCAGTTTTCATATTTGGGAAAAGTCACAACCAGAGTGCAAATATGGTCACAGTCAGGGAGGAGTCCACATCAGTGGAAATCTCCATGGAATGGCTTTCAGAAGAAACGGAGTCCCTATAGGCATCCCCGTGGGTTGAGGCAGTGCATCAAGATATGATTGATGGCCTGGCTAAAGTCAGTCTCAGTGCATGGCCAAAATGGCCAACAGCGGAAATCGTTCCTGAGGTCATCACCCGTCCAGAAAAATAGGGAAAAAGCCCATCGTTTTTCATTTTGTAGGAGGAACAGGCAAAGCCACTCCCCGAAACAGCAAAAAGGGTAGAAGGATGAATCCTTATCAAAGGAGACCTGTATTTAATCCGGCGATCAAGAAAATGCTTGAGAAGCAGGGGTTTAATACTGAAGCGGAAGAGTAGGCTGAGCATAAAATTATGCCAACACTTGGGACTTTGGCTACCTATGAGCAAGTCGGTTTTAATTTGGGAAAGTCTGAAACAGAAAATTCTGATCCTCCATCAAATGAAGACTTGGTCTGGACTGTAAATACTATTACAGTAGATGAAGACTCCTCCTCAGGAGAGGAAATGATTATAGAAGAACCACCGGAAGAAATAGAAGTCTGTCCGGCTCCTCCAGAATTTGAAGCAGGAAGTCAAGCGATTGTTGATGACCTTCTTGAAGTTAACCCCAGCTCAGAACAAGATCTGAGGCCAACCTTCATCAGTGCCTCTCTCTCTCAAATAGAAAAAGAGGAATATCTTTGTCTCCTAAAAGAATACAAGGATGTCTTCACTTGGAACTACACAGAAATGCCTGGCCTGGATCCAAAAATTACAGTTCATCATCTCATAATTCGAGAAGATGTCAGGCCAATCAAGCAGGCACAAAGGTGAATTCGCTCAGAGCTGGTCACCCAAATCAATGTTGAGATAGATAAACTCCTCAAAGCTGGGTTTATAAAAGAGGTTCAATACCCTACTTGGCTTGCCAACGTGGTTCCTATGAAAAAGAAGAACGGACAAATCCGGGTTTGTAGATTTCTGGGATTTGAATGAAGCTTACCGCAAAGATGAATTCCCTTTACCCATCACAGAAATAATGGTCGATGCCACAACTGGCTTCAAAGCTTTATCCTTCATGGATGGATATTCTGGCTACAATCAAATTGTAGAGCCCCGGAACTTTTTGCCATGTATTGGGACCCGTGCCAAGGCATGAAGCCTTTGTAATCTTCCATGTCTATGAAACGAGAAATTTTGAACAACTCTAAGTGTTAAGAAGTAATATTCCTAAGTCGAATATATTGAAAACCCGAGTTACTGAAACCCATTTGCAGATCAGTTGACTTCAGGGGAAATTTAGTCAATAAATAAAGAATAAATTTGAAATTCTAAAACATCAGCAATGTCCCCTTCGAAAGACGAGTCTAACACAAGTTGAATCGTCAAAATCGGGCAACCGAGTCAAAAGTTATGGCCGAATTACCAAAGTGTGGAAAAATAGGAGAAAAACAACAAAATCTGAAGGGTGCGATCGATCGCAAGTCAGGTGCGATCGATCGCATACAGGTAAGATGGGTCCCAAACTCTCGAGGCCATATGCGATAGATGGATCCCCAGGTGTGATAGATCGTAGGGATCTGCGATCGATCGCATGCAGGAAAAAATCAAACCAGAAATGTTCGGCTTCATGTGTGATAGATCGCATCCATGTGCGATCGATCGCAAGGACCTACGATCGATCGCAGATAAGTGTGCGATCGATCGCATGTGGTAGCAGATTCTGGATTTGAGGGTCTTAAACCCTTTTCTTGTTAGGGATCCTCATTTTGGGGCATTTCTAACCTAGAGGAGAGAAAATGGGAGAAAGGGGAAGAGAGGATTTTGAGGAAATCCTTCCAAGAAGGCTTGGATTGGAGATTAAGGGAAGCTCATCTTGAAGATTTTCAAGCAAAGGACCTTCCTCAAGCAACTAGAGTTCCTCAAACTCATAGAGGGATTCTTCCTCAAGTTGGAACTACACACCAAGGGTGTTCTTCAACCCAAATCAAGGTCGGTACCCTATACTACCCTTCTAGTTCATCGATTATGTCGCGACCCAAAATACCCCCTAGGAGTTAAGGATACTTTGACTCGTGACCGCCATATCATACCTCCAGTATGATACATAAGGCACACGTGGAAACCTGTCAGAGTACCTGAATATACATAGCGGAAACGAAATACAATGCACATCGGAAAATAAAATACTAAACATAGCGGAAGCAAAATGAATACTCCTATAACTTGGCTCAAGTAAGAACCAACAAGTATACATGTGTGAGAAACCCAAAAGTGGAGTGGACAAACCCCACACTCACATAACAAAATGACACAAGTTCTAAGTCGGTCGATCAACAGAAATCGAAGTCACGACTCCTATCTAAAGCACCATCGTCATGTTAGTGATCCATGGAAGGCTCCGGGTCACGGTACTCTTCCTCGACCCAAGGTTCTTCGCCACACAAATCGAATGGAACCCGAGCACCTGCCGATCATAACAATATCGACTGAGCATGGAATACTCAGTGTATACAAATTAATAACTATAAAGCGGTTAGGCATGGAGCATACAAGACTTGGAGAATGAAATCCGTAAATTCCTTAAAGCATGGAAACCGTGAAAACGTATGTGAGATAATATTCGAAACCAAAACTGTAACCGTGTGAGTCAATTGATAATCATAGCCTTATGAGTTCTTGTGAGTTCATGGAGTTACTTAGAGTCATTATGATCCGTAGAGACATAGAGCATAGAGCAATAACCTTAGAGCATTTCCATAGAGCATAACCTTAGAGATCTTAGGGCATTTCATTGTGATCCGTGGAGCTTGTGAGACGATCTTAGAGCATTATCATAGAGTTTCCTTGTGAGCATGGTATGATCCTTAGAGCTTGTGAAACCATCTTAGAGAAATCATAGAGTTACTTAGAATCATTCTTTATTCGTCTTTTCGTGAAAAACCTTTGTTTGTACTTGGAGAAATCCATGGAAACCATCGGTTTATGCGAGACATGCGAGCATATGCACTTAATAAGAGAAATCATCGTATTTAAGCATAGAATCCCTTAGAGGTAATTTATCAAACACTTAGAGTGCATCATAATAGTAACCTTCATCCTAGTATATAATCACACCTTTTCATACATAAAATCAATACATATAGATAGGGCATAGATAAGAAGAATCATAATTAGTAACTAGTAGGATTGCAAGATTGTAGTAGAGTGTATCTACCTTAGAGAAATCAATGAGTTTGACTCCCAATGGCTGGAACAAGCAAGAACAGTGAGTTCTTGGTTGGAAAACACCAAATGGAAAGGAAGAACTTGATCTTCCACAAGCTTGAACGATCACCAAGGTCCTCTCCTCCTTCTCTTCTTCAAATCCCTCAAAAACAATGCACAAAGGGTTTGTGAAACCCTAAGGCACGAACCCAACCCTTTTATAGGCAAAGGGTGATGGTTAAAGTCTTAAATACCCTTAATGAAGAAACTCTGCGTATGACCGATCGATCGATGGTATGGACCGAGCGATCGGTGGCTTACCGGTCGATCGGTGTTATGACCGAGAGATCGGTCAAAAACACACTCTCTGGAATTTTTCCCCATACAAAAAAGTTGACCGTTCGACAGCTATCGAGGGATCGGTAGTTGACCGATGGATCGCAGGTAATGACCGAGCGATCGGTCGACCCCTGTTTTGCTGAAAAACCTTGTTTACACCACTCGAATCTTCCCCAATGCACTTCCAACACTCTTTTATGCTTTCAACACATTCCCTAAGGACATATAGACCCATTGGAACATATACGCCATAATTCCAAACACATATATTAACATAAGACTCATAAGTGTACAAAACCACACTTGGGCACTATTCACACACTATTCATTCTTAGTGAATTGAAATTTCGGGGCTCTACATCCCTCCCCCCTTACAAGAATTTCGTCCTCGAAATTAGAACAATGCCAAAAAAAACATAACAAGAACAAAATACACACAAAACTAACAAGGAAAACTACTCAAACAAGTGAGGGTACTTTTCCTTCACTTCCGCTTCTCGCTCCCATGTAGCCTCTTCCTTGGAATGATGCTGCCACTTCACTAGGACTAAAGGGATAGTCTTGGTTCGCAACACTTGATCTCGACGATCCAGAATCTGAACTGGTTGCTCAACCAACTTAAGAACCTCTCGTATCTCAACAGGATCAAGAGCGATGACGTGAGACGGATCCGAAATGTATTTTCTAAGCATAGAGACGTGAAATACATTATGGACCGCTGCCATGTGAGGCGGTAGTGCTACCCTGTAAGCAACCTCACCAACCCTTGTGACGATCTCAAATGGTCCCACGTACCTAGGACTGAGCTTTCCCTTCTTCCCGAATCGCATGATTCCCCGACTCGGTGAAATCTTCACAAAGACCCGATCTCCAACTCGGAACTCTAAATCTCTGCGGCGTATATCCGCATAGCTCTTCTGCCTATCCTGAGCACTTTTCAATCGCTCCCGGATAATTTTGACCCTTTCTGTGGTCCGCTCTATCAACTCAGGACCAATAATTTTCCTCTCACCAACTTCATCCCAGTATAGCGGTGATCGACAACTCCAACCATACAGAGCTTCAAAAGGTGCCATCTGGATGCTTGCCTGATAGCTATTGTTGTAGGCAAACTCAACCAACGGCAACTGTTCCTCCCAACTACCCTGAAAATCCAGCATACAAGCTCGGAGCATATCCTCCACTACTTGATTCACCCTCTCCGTTTGTCCATCGGTCTGAGGATGGAAGGCGGTACTGAATTCTAAACGAGAACCCATAGCATCCTGGAAAGTTTTCCAAAGCCTGAAAGTAAACCGAGGATCTTGATCAGACACGATAGAAACTGGCACACCGTGTAGTCGAACCACCTCCTTAACATATAGGGCTACCAACTGATTTGCATTGAAAGTAGTTCGGTACGGAATAAAATGTGCAGACTTAGTCAACCTGTCTACAATCACCCAAATAGCATCGGAGCCCTTCACCGTTCGCGGCAAACCCACAATGAAATCCATCGAGATGTTCTCCCATTTCCACTCTGGAATAGGAAGGGACTGCAAAAGACCTGCCGGCCTTTGATGTTCGGCTTTTACCTGCTGGCAAATCAAACATCTGGCGACGTACTCAGTGACTTCCCTCTTCATGTTTCGCCACCAGTAGTGCTTCTTGAGATTCTGGTACATCTTAGTACCTCCCGGATGTACCGTGTACTTTGATCGGTGAGCTTCATTCAAAATTTCATCCCTCAAAATTGTGTTGGCGGGGACACACAACCTGCCCTTAAATGTGATAGCACCATCATCATTTAAAGCGAATTCCTGATTGCCGTTACTCACCGACTTGTCTCGGTAAGCAAGCAACTCAACATCTGAATTCTGTAACTCCTTGATCTGGCTCAGGATCTGTGGCCTAACCACCACGTTGGACATTATCGACCCATAGGTGACATGCTTGAGAGTAGTGTCCAAATGACACATATCATGTAATAACTTCCACTCTTGCACTCTCAATTGAGCCATAACTCCGTAAGGTTTTCTGCTAAGAGCATCGGCTACCACGTTAGCCTTACCCGGGTGGTACTGGATGGAACAGTCGTAGTCCTTCATGAACTCCATCCAACGACGCTGCCTCATATTCAACTCCTTCTGGAGGAAAAGATACTTCAAGCTCTTGTGGTCTGTGAACACCACGAACTCTTCTCCGTAAAGGTAGTGATGCCAAAGTTTCAGTGCAAAAATGACCGCAGCGAGCTCTAAGTCATGTGTGGGGTAATTCTGCTTATGCTCCTTCAGCTGACGGGAAGCATAGGCGACCACCTTTTTATGCTGCATCAAAACACATCCAAGTCCCACTAGTGAAGCATCACTATAGACTTCGAAACCACCGCTCCCAGATGGAACTGTGAGAACAGGAGCCGAAGTAAGCTTCTTTTTCAACTCCAAGAAACTAGCCTCGCACTTATTACTCCAAGTGAGCCTCGTGTTCTTCCGCGTGAGATAGGTAAGCGGAGTTGCTAAACTTGAAAATCCTTCCACAAACCTTCTGTAATATCCTGCCAACCCGAGGAAACTACAAATCTCGGTGACACTCTTCGGCCTTTCCCAATTCATCACCGCTTCAATCTTTGCAGGATCAACTGAAATACCTTCAGCAGATACCACGTGTCCAAGAAAAGACACCTTGTTCAGCCAGAACTCACACTTGCTCAACTTAGCATACAGACTATGCTCTCGAAGTGTCTGCAATACCAGAAGGAGATCTCTCGTGTGATCCTCCTGTGACTGTGAATACACAAGGATATCATCTACGAACACGATCACACATTGATCGAGAGACGATCTGAACACCCGATTCATCAAATCCATGAATGCTGCTGGCGCGTTAGTCAGTCCAAAAGACATGACCAAAAACTCGTAATGACCGTATCGAGTTCGGAATGCTGTCTTCGAAATGTCCTCTTTCTTGATCTTCAACTGATGATAACCAGATCGAAGGTCAATCTTGGAGAAAAACTGCGCACCCTTCAATTGGTCAAACAAGTCGTCTATCCGAGGCAATGGATAACGATTCTTGATCGTGACCTTGTTCAATTGCCTGTAATCAATGCACATACGCATTGATCCATCTTTCTTCTTCACGAAGAGAACCGGAGCTCCCCAAGGTGAAACACTTGGCCGGATAAAACCAAGGCCTTGCAATTCTTCTAACTGCTCTTTTAACTCCTTAAGCTCAATAGGGGCCATCCTATACGGAGCTCTTGAAATCGGAACTATGCCTGGAGCTAGCTCAATCGTAAACTCGATTGCACGATCGAGAGGCAATCCCGGCAAGGTTTCCGGAAAAACATCCATATACTCACATACCACCGGAATAGGTGTGGAGTCTCGCACTTCTACACCCTCGAGACTAAGAGCTGCAAAGCGGGCAATGTCTCTTCTCTGAAGTCCCCTGAAATGAAACGGCTTTAACCCCACGGGTTTAAAATGCACCACCTTCTCGAAACACGCCACGTGTCCATGGTGAGTTGAGAGCCAATCCATACCTAGGATGACATCGAAATCCCAATCCTGAAATCCCAGAAGGATCAAGTCGACTGGCAACTCGTGCTGCATGACTTGTACAACACTATCTGGATACACTTTATCTGTCTCAATAGATTTTCCCAATGGAGTCGAAATGGACAACTCCCTAAGTAGCTTGCTTGGCTCGGACGTAAAGCCTTTGGCAAAGCTTAGTGAAACGAACGAGTGAGTGGATCCTGTGTCTATCAACACTCTTGCCAAACATTCATTTACGAGCAACGAACCTGAGAATTTGAATCATCCCAGTTATAACACAACTATACATATAGATACAAACATCGCAAAACACCACATAGGATATATATAGATATGAACATATCATGGCAATATTAGAACTTCGACAAAGACTAGTTCGCGCGTACCTTGCACAACATCATCAGATGCCTGTGCGTCTCTATCAGTCATGGCAAAGACTCTGCCCTGGTTCGCCTGACGAGGCTGCTGGGTAGGCTGCAAGGATCTAGAGGCCTGAGATGAAGACCCCTGAAGTGAATTCTGCCTGCCCGGAGGCCGAACTCCCTGTGATCCAGACTGTGACTGCTTACGCGGGCAATCTCAAATCATATGGCCCATCTCGCCACAGTGGAAGCATCCACCTGACATTCTTCGGCAATCTCCAGTCTTATGCCGACGACCACATACGGCGCACTCCTCAAATGTCTGCGATGCGGAGGAAGCCGGAGGCATAACCCTCGTAGCTTGCGATGCCGTAGGACGCGGTGCCTGAGGCACAAAAGAAGGTCTCTGAGCCGACATCGGCTGGGAGAACTGGTATGGTGCAGTCCTAGTCCTCTTCTCTGAAGAACTACTCGACTGACCCCGAGACATGCTCTTCCCGAAGCCACTGTCTCTTCTTCTCACGAAGTCTTCCGCATTCTTTTCGGCGATCTTCGCCTTCCCTACTATCTCTCTCCAAGACTCTACCTGGAGAATGGACACCCGATCTCGGATGAAAGCCTTCAAGCCCATCTCAAACTTCCTGACCTGTAGGTCTTCAGTAGCCACCAAGTGCGGAGCAAACCTAGACAACTCAGTGAACTTAGCCTCATACTCGGCTACGCTCATCGACCCTTGCTCCAAAAGCATAAACTCTCTCGCCTTTTGTTCCCGAATAAACCTGGGAAAGTACTGTTCCCTGAAAGTCTCTAAGAACTCCGCCCAAGTCCAGGGCACACCTGCCTTAGCAACATCTCTTTGCCTTTGGGCAGCTCTCCACCAGTGTTCGGCTTCACCTTCCATCACGAAGGAAGCCCATTCTACCCTTTGCTCATCGGTACAACGGAGAGCCCGGAAGGTCTTCTCCAGCTGCATAATCCAAGACTCGACCACCATGGGGTCCAGAGTGCCATAGAATGTAGGAGGCCGCAGTCTCCTAAAAGCTTCGAGCCCCGCGGTGTGATGCACCGGTGTAGGCACAGGCGTGGACGGTGGGGTAGGCATAGGCCTCGCTACCAACAATGCCAAAGTCTCGGCTATGGAGTGCATAGCATTTGTGAAATACAACGGTTCCTCTTCTCTCGGAACTTCACTCTCGGCCGTCCGAGTATGGTAACCTCGACCCCGATTGCCACGTCTCATGATATCAAATCCTGAGATCAATTTGGCAAAACATGAGTCTAACCTGGATACCAAACCTCACATATCATATAGCAATCCAACAATCATGAAATGCTAACACCGCATTTAGTATACATCAAGGTATACACGTAAGAATACCATCACAACTTAGAGTACCCTAGCGTAGCTAAGACACTTGCATTGGGCATCTATCCTTTCTAGGGTCCTACACTAACCTAAGGATTCACTTGATACCGGTTATGTCGTGGTAATAAGCCTAAGACAACTGAGTCCTTCTGAGTTCTAAGTTCAACTCATAGGAATTACTTTCGCTTAGGCCAAGCCTGAGTGACCTAACTAAGTCTGTCGTTAGACATAACTAGCTCTGATACCAAGTCTGTCGCGACCCAAAATACCCCCTAGGAGTTAAGGATACTTTGACTTGTGACCGCCATATCATACCTCCAGTATGATACATAAGGCACACATGGAAACCTGTCAGAGTACCTGAATATACATAGCGGAAACGAAATACAATGCACAGCGAAAAATAAAATACTAAACATAGCGGAAGCAAAATGAATACTCCTATAACTTGGCTCAAGTAAGAACCAACAAGTATACATGTGTGAGAAACCCAAAAGTGGAGTGGAAAAACCCCACACTCACATAACAAAATGACACAAGTTCTAAGTCGGTCGATCAACAGAAATCGAAGTCACGACTTCTATCTAAAGCACCATCATCATGATAGTGATCCATGGAAGGCTCCAGGTCACGGTACTCTTCCTCGACCCAAGGTTCTTCGCCACACAAATCGAATGGAACCCGAGCACCTGCCGATCATAACAATATCGACTGAGCATGGAATACTCAGTGTATACAAACTAATAACAATAAAGCGGTTAGGCATGGAGCATACAAGACATGGAGAATGAAATCCGTAAATTCCTTAAAGCATGGAAACCGTGAAAATGTATGTGAGATAATATTCGAAACCAAAACTGTAACCGTGTGAGTCAATCGATAATCATAGCCTTATGAGTTCTTGTGAGTTCATGGAGTTACTTAGAGTCATTATGATCCGTAGAGACATAGAGCATAGAGCAATAACCTTAGAGCATTTTCATAGAGCATAACCTTAGAGATCTTAGAGCATTTCATTGTGATCCGTGGAGCTTGTGAGACGATCTTAGAGCATTATCATAGAGTTTCCTTGTGAGCATGGTATGATCCTTAGAGCTTGTGAAACGATCTTAGAGAAATCATAGAGTTACTTAGAATCATTCATTATTCGTCTTTTCGTGAAAAACCTTTGTTTGTACTTGAAGAAATCCATGGAAACCATCGGTTTATGCGAGACATGCGAGCATATGCACTTAATAAGAGAAATCATCGTATTTAAGCATAGAATCCCTTAGAGGTAATTTATCAAACACTTAGAGTGCATCATAATAGTAACCTTCATCCAAGTATATAATCACACCTTTTCATACATAAAATCAATACATATAGATAGGGCATAGATAAGAAGAATCATAATTAGTAACCAGTAGGATTGCAAGATTGTAGTAGAGTGTATCTACCTTAGAGAAATCAATGAGTTTGACTCCCAATGGCTGGAACAAGCAAGAACAGTGAGTTCTTGGTTGGAAAACACCAAATGGAAAGGAAGAACTTGATCTTCCACAAGCTTGAACGATCACCAAGGTCCTCTCCTCCTTCTCTTCTTCAAATCCCTCAAAAACAATGCACAAAGGGTTTGTGAAACCCTAAGGCACGAACCCAGCCCTTTTATAGGCAAAGGGTGATGGTTAAAGTCTTAAATACCCTTAATGAAGAAAATCTGCGTATGACCGATCGATCGGTGGTATGGACCGAGCGATCGGTGGCTTACCGGTCGATCGGTGTTATGACCGAGAGATCGGTCAAAAAAACACTCTCTGGAATTTTTCCCCATACAAAAAAGTTGACCGTGAGACAGCTATCGAGCGATCGGTAGTTGACCGATCGATCGCAGGTAATGACCAAGCGATCGGTCGACCCCTGTTTTGCTGAAAAACCTTGTTTACACCACTCGAATCTTCCCCAATGCACTTCCAATACTCTTTTATGCTTTCAACACATTCCCTATGGACATATAGACCCATTGGAACATATACGCCATAATTCCAAACACATATATTAACATAAGACTCATAAGTGTACAAAACCACACTTGGGCACTATTCACACACTATTCATTCTTAGTGAAATGAAATTTCGGGGCTCTACAGATTATCTCTATTTCCCCCTTATTTTATGTTTTTCCTAAATTTCTAAACAAGATAAGGAGATGGATGAATGGATGGTGGTGTGGATGTGATTGGGCGATTGGATGCCGTGTGTTTGTTGTAATGAATGAAATGGGGAGGGCATTGTACCAATAATGAATACACATGTGTGTTGTGATCGTTAACCCACCTAGAAATTCAAGATTTAGGATTAACCATAATGCAGATACCACGTGTTCGATGAAATGCCAAGGTGACTAAAACGAAGGACAAATTAAGAAAATGCATGCTTAATTACTTATGAAATTGTTAGGGTGTATGATAGTGTGATTACTCGTTTTCCCTAGTGTTTTATGAATGCCTACTTGTTCAAATTGTTATGCTATGAAATGATGAAAACCCCTAAATGTCATATTTAATTTCAATGCAAGCATGTACACCATTCCACGAGCACGGCATGCATGACATGTTTTATCGACGTTTTCAAGAATAAGGTTTAGAGGTGGGACATATCTTACGATATGTTTTACTTCGCTTTTGACATGAGGACAAGAACAAGAATTTCTTTGGAGGGAGTTTACACTTCTCTCCCTTCCATGAGGGGTCTCCCCTCACTCACAAGTGCATTGCATTAAAGAAGGGTCTCCCTTCCCTCTCAAGGCATATCACGAAAGAAGGGCCTCCCTTTCCTCTCAAGGCATCTCACAAGTACATATGCACGTTGAACTCCCAAGCAAGCACGCATGACAAGCATGGTACACGCATGATACAAACATGACATGCATAACATGACACGACACGACACGACAAAACAAGACACATGACAAGACAAGTTTTAAGCACGAAGAGGATGTTTTAAGTCAAGTCAAGTGCACGATGTTTTTCAAGGTTTTTATCGGCTTTTACGAAATGCAAGCATGATTTTCAACTGCTTTACTATCGCGTGATGATATGAATTGTTCCTACTTTATATCTATGAACTACTTCCTGCTCTCCATATAGTTATTGTTTGCTATGAATGTTGGTTAGTATTTGGTACACGCTGAGTATTCCATGCTCAGTCATACGTTTATGTCAGCAGGTTCTGAGGGAGCTGCTGCTCCATTCAATGTCTGTGCTCCTGGCCCATGGGTGGAGGAGGAGTATGTTGAGGAGCTATAGAGAAACCTCAGGGTGAGGGTTACTATTAAGTTGTGGTAGATTCTGAGTGGATAGCTGTGGGTGAGTTGAGAGAGGTGTATTCATGTATTTTGGCGGGCCTGTCCGCACTTTCTTTGTCTTGATTTCTTTTGTATCAAACTTGGATCACGTATGTATATACATAGAGGTTTGTTAGACTTCCGCTGTGCTTTGTTATATGTTTCCGCTATTATTATCCTCTATTGTATATGCTCCAGGTCTTTTGCAATTTATTTTGGTCAAGCAAGTCATGCAAGTCATGATGAGTTGTCCTAGATTCACTCTAACTCCTAGGGTGGGTCACGGGGTCGCGATAGAAGTGATATCAGAGATTAGGATTTAGGTCCTTAGGGTCACTTAGAATTTGGTACCACGGCTTGGCAAGAGCATATGTTAGGATGCAAGTTAGGAAGGAAATAAGTCGGAAGAGAGTCATGATTCCAAGTATGAGACTAAATTTTTGTCTTAGTCCAAAATGGTTCTTCCAACCAAGTGCGTGTCTAGAAACACTAGAACACTAAGTCTATTATGTATACACCGATGGGAATGATACAATGTATACTAATATTATATCAATAGTACTACTTGAATTATTGTGAAATGAAAGTATGATGAATTATGGTTCCAAGTTAGACTCATGTAGTGCTATTGATCTCAGGACATTAGTCATGAGGCGAGACACACGAGGTCGCGGACCACACACTAGGGCTTCATCTTCTTCTCGAGATGAAGGTGAGCAGCCGGACCTCTCTCAAGTTCTTGGCTGTATTGCAGAGACTTTAGCCTTACTGGCGGCTAGGCAGGCTACTCCATCGTCTGCATCACCTACTCCACTGCCTGCGGCTCCAGTACATCGTACAGCTGTGGTTGAGGCATTCAGGAGATTGAGGCCTCCATCATTCCATAGGTGTGTGGACCCTCTTGCCACGGAGGCTTGGATCCTCCAGTTGGAGAAGATCTTTGCGGTCCTCTGGCCTTCAGAGGAGGATAGAGTAGTATGGGCAGTTTTCATGCTTGAGGGTGAGGCACACTATTGGTGGTTGTCCGCCTTGAGGACTCGAGAGTTGACTATGCAAGGTCAATCCTGGACTTGGGAGGAGTTCAAGGACACCTTCTACAAGAAGTATTTCCCAGTTGGAGCTCGGGAAAAGAAAGAGAGAGAATTCATCAACCTAGAACAAGGTTAGATGTCGGTGGCACAATATGAGGCCAAGTTCTCGGAGCTATCACGCTTTGCGACTCATATGATCGCTACCGAGGCGATGAAGGCAAGAATGAGCAAGGGCTCAAAGATGTTATTATGGAGAGAGTCTCGATCTTCGGGCACACCACTTTTACTAAAGTGGTGGATAAAGCCTTGTTGGTCGAGACCAATTCTGAGGCGGTGTCCAAGAAAAGGGAATTGGAGAGAGGCCAAGCTAGTAGTTCAGCACCTCCAGAGAGACGGGCTCGTACCAGCCCTTATCAGTACACGTGGCCAGCACCACCGATGAGGCCATTTTATGTGCCTCCAGTTCCACGGCCGTTCATGCCTCAGGCGCCACGACCTCAGGCTCTTCCGGCTCCATGACTTATTGTACCTCAGGTAGCGACGTATGCAACACCTCCGGCCCCTCCGACTTACACGTATGAGGCTTGCACTTCGTGTGGCAAGAGGCACCCGGCAGGAGATTGCCGAAGGGCATCGGGCGGATGTTTCCATTATGGTCACCAAGGCCACGTGATCAGGGATTGCCCTAGCTGACATTTACCAAGCCAGTCTCAAGGTATTAGGCCGCCAGCTCGTCCAGCAGGATCTTACGAGGCATCCTCCCAGCCTACCCAGTCTACACCTACATCTCGCCAGGTGAACCAAGGGTGAGTTTTTGCCTTGACAGAGGGTGATGCACTTGCATCTGATGATGTGGTGCAAGGTACGCCTTTAGAGTTATTCTTTTACCCACGATTCATGTTGTGCATTATTCCTTGGGTACATATGTGGCGTGCTATATATATATCTCTATCTATACGTATAATGATTGATGCATGGATTGACTTAGCTAGTTAAAATTTTAGCAACCTTACTAGTCAATGAGTGTTTGGCTCGTGTGTTGATCGATACCGGGTCTACGCATTCATTTGTCTCACCGAGCTTTTCTCAAGGCTTCTCTACAGAGCCTAGTCAATTGGAACCGGAGTTGTTCATTTCGACTCCTCTCGGCAAAACAGTGGTGACAGATAACGTTTTCAGAGGTAGTGTGGTCCAAGTGGGAAGCCATGAATTGGCAGTCGACCTCATCGTCCTCGGATTCCAGGACTTTGACGTTATCTTGGAGATGGATTGGTTAGCAACTCATCATGGGCATGTAGCCTGCTTCGAGAAAATGGTCCTCTTCAGGCCGGTGGAAGGGAAGCCATTCCATTTTCGGGGGTTGAGAAGTAGAGATATCGCTCGCTTTGCGGCACTAAGCTTAGCGAACCCCGAGGCAAAGGACCCTTCGACTATCCCGGTCGTGAGTGAATTCCTGGATGTATTTCCAGAGGAGTTGCCAGGGTTGCCTCCAGACAGGGAGATTGAGTTTGTGATCGAGCGTGCACCAGGCACAGCTCCCATCTTTCGGGCCCCGTATAGAATGGCCTCGATTGAACTCAAAGAGTTGAAGACTCAGTTGGAGGAATTGCAAGGCTTTGGTTTCATTCAACCAAGTGTCTCACCGTGGGGTGCCCTGGTGTTATTTGTTAAGAAGAAGGATGGCTCGATGCGTATGTGCGTCGATTACAGACAGTTGAACAAAGTCACTATAAAGAATAAGTACCCATTGCCTAGGATTGATGACTTGTTCGATCAGTTGAAGGGAGAAAATTTTTTCTCTAAGATCGATCTTCGGTCCAGTTATCACCAGTTGAAGATCAAGGCTGAGGATGTGCCTAAAATTACTTTTTGGACTCGATACGGACACTACGAGTTCTTGGTGATGCCATTTGGTCTCACGAATGCGCCGGCAGCCTTTCTGGATTTGATGAACCGGGTGTTCCGGCCATATCTTGATCGATGCGTGATCGTGTTTATCGATGACATACTGATATATTCCCAGACACGGGAAGATCACGTGCGAGACCTTCGCCTTGCCTTGGAAATGCTGAGAGACCACAAGTTATATGCCAAACTCAGTAAGTGTAAATTTTGGTTGGAAGAGGTGGCATTCCTAGGCCACGTTGTTTCTGCGGAAGGTATCTCGGTAGATCCGAAGAAGATCGAGGCGGTTATAAGTTGGGAAAGGCCCAAGAGTGTCACAGAGATACGCAGTTTCCTTGGGTTGGCAAGCTACTACAGGAGATTCGTAGAGGGTTTCTCCAGCCTTGTGGCACCGCTCACTTATTTGACAAGGAAGAATGCGAAGTTCGTATGGAGTGACAAGTGCGAGATCAGTTTCACGGAACTGAAGAAGAGGCTTACTACAGCCCCTGTCCTTACTGTGCCATACAGACCTTATGGGTATGAGGTGTATAGTGATGCCTCGCATGTTGGACTTGGGTGTGTGCTCATGCAACACAAGAAAGTCATTGCCTATGCATCCAGGCAATTGAAGGAGAATGAAAAGAATTACCCCACACAAGACTTGGAACTCGTTGCAGTCGTGTTTACACTCAAGATTTGGTGACATTACTTGTATGGGGTAGAATTCTATATGTATACGGATCATAAGAGCCTCAAGTATCTCTTTTCCCAAAAAGAGCTAAATCTAAGGCAACGATGTTAGATGGAATTTTTAAAAGACTATGATTGTACCATTCAAACCGGGTAAAGCAAATGTAGTGGTTGATGCTTTGAGTAGAAGACCTCCGGGGTTATTAGCACACATGCTGGTGTAGGAATGGAAGCTACTTGAAGATTTGGCAAATCTGGACATCAGTGTGAATGACTCTGTCCGTAGTCCTATCTTGGCAAATGTCACGGTTCGACCATACATTATAGATTTGATCCAAGAATACCAACCCACGGATGCTGAATTATTGGCTTATCGGGACAAGGAAGTTTCCAAGGGTAGTGAAGACTTTTCTTTCACTAGTCGAGGTGCTATTACGTTCAAGGGAAGGCTGTGTGTCCCAGCCAATGCAGATCTTCGGAGGGAGATTTTGGATGAGGCCCACCCGGTAAAGTACACTGTGCATCCAGGGGGTACAAAGATGTATCGAAATCTCAAGAATCACTATTGGTGGCGGAATATAAAGAGGGATGTTGCGGAATATGTGGCACGGTGCTTGGTATGCCAATAGGTAAAAGCAGAATACATGCGATCCGCCGGTCTATTGCTGTCTCTTCCTATTCCCGAGTGGAAATGGGAGAACATATCCATGAATTTCATAGTTGGCTTGCCAAAGACGGCAAGGGGCTTAGATGCGATATGGGTAGTAGTGGATCGTTTGACAAAATCCGCTCATTTCCTACCCTACCGAACTACTTTCAACTCTAGCCAGTTGGCCGCGCTATACATCAAGGAAGAGGTTAGGTTACACGGAGTGCCAGTCAAAATTGTGTCAGATCGGGATCCAAGATTCACGTCAAGATTCTGGAAAAGCTTTCAGGAAGCTATGGGTTCCCGACTTGATTACAGCACTGCTTTTCATCCACAGACGGATGGACAAACCGAGAGGGTGAACCAAGTTATAGAAGACATGCTTTGGGCTTGTATGTTGGATTTCAAGGGCAGTTGGGAAGAACACTTGCCTTTGGTTGAATTCGCTTATAACAATAGCTACCAGGCAAGCATCCAAATGGCACCATTTGAGGCCTTGTATGGGCGAAGCTGCAGGTCTCCTCTCTACTGGGATGAAGTAGGAGAGAGAAAAATACTTGGTCCAGAGTTAATCGAGCAAATTACGGGTATAGTCAAGATCATCCGAGATCGGTTGAAAGCTACCCAAGATCGTCAGAAAAGCTATGCTGACATACGCCGCAGGGACTTGGAATTTCAGGTTGGGGATCAAGTCTTTGTGAGGGTATCTCCTAGCAAAGGAGTTATGAGATTTGGCAGGCGAGGCAAGCTTAGTCCTCGATATGTCAGACCCTTCGCATGTACTAGAATTGGAACCGTTGGAAATTCGAGAAGATCTCACATTGGTTGAAAAGTCAGTTCAAATTTTCGATCGAAGAGATCAACTGCTTCGCAACAAGGTTATTCCTTTGGTTCTTGTGCAATGACAGCACCATGCACAAGAAGAAGCTACATGGGAGCGTGAAACCGAGGTCAAAGCGAAGTATCCCAAGCTATTCGAATAGGCTTGTGATTTTCTTTTGGTTTTGTAATGCATGTCTCGTCCAAATTTCGAGGACAAAATTTTTGTAAGGGGGGGAGGATGTAGAGCCCCAGAACTTTTTCTATGTATTGGGACCCATGCCAAGGCATGAAGCCTTTGTAATCTTCCATCTCTATGAAATGAGAAATTTTGAACAACTCTAAGTGTTAAGAAGTAGTATTCCTAAGTCGAACATATCGAAAACCCGAGTTACTGAAACCCATTTACAGATCAGTCGACTTTGGGAGCAATTTAGTCAATAAATAAAGAATAAATTGGAAATTCTAAATTTACAAGAATGTCCCCCTTTAAAAGACGAGTCCAACGCATGTTGAATCGTGAAAATCGGGCAACCAAGTCAAAAGTTATGGCCAAATTACCAAAAGTGTGGAAAAATAGGAGAAAAAAAACAAAATCTGAAGGGTGCGATCGATCGCATATAGGCAAGATGGGTCCCAAACTCTCGGGCCATATGCGATAAATGGATCCCCAGGTGCGATAGATCGCAGGGATCTGCGATCGATCGCAAGAGTGTGCGATCGATCGCATGCAGGGGGAAATCAGACCAGAATTGTTCGGGTTCATGTGCGATAGATCGCATCCATCTGCGATCGATCGCAAGGACCTGCGATCAATCACAAATAAGTGTGCGATCGATCGCATGTGGTAGCAGATTCCAGATTTGAGGGTCTTAAACCCTTTTCTTGTTAGGGATCCTCATTTTGGGGCATTTCTAACCTAAATGAGAGAAAAGGGGAGAAAGGGGAAGAGAGGATTTTGAGGAAATCCTTCAAAGAAGGCTTGGATTGGAGATCAAGGGAAGCTCATCTTGAAGATTTTCAAGCAAAGGACCTTCCTCAAACAACTAGAGTTCCTCAAACTCAAAGAGGGATTCTTCCTCAAGTTGGAACTACACACCAAGGGTGTTCTTCAACCCAAATCAGGGTTGGTACCCTATACTACCCTTCTAGTTCATCGATTATCTCTATTTTCCCCTTATTTTATGTTTTTCCTAAATTTTGAAACAAGATAAGGAGATGGATGAATGGATGGTGGTGTGGATGTGATTGGGCGATTGGATGCCGTGTGTTTGTTGTAATGAATGAAATGGGGAGGGCATTGTACCAATAATGAATACACGTGTGTTGTGATCGTTAACCCACCTAGAAATTCAAGATTTAGGATTAACCATAATGCAGATACCACGTGTTCGATGAAATGCCAAGGTGAAGAAAACGAAGGACAAATTAAGAAAATGCATGCTTAATTACTTATGAAATTGTTAGGGTGTATGATAGTGTGATTACTGGTTTTCCCTAATGTTTTATGAATGCCTACTTGTTCAAATTGTTATGCAATGAAATGATGAAATCCCCTAAATGTCATATTTAATTTCAATGCAAGCATGTACACCATTCCACGAGCATGGCATGCATGACATGTTTTATCGACGTTTTCAAGAATAAGGTTTAGAGGTGGGACATATCTTACGATATGTTTTACCTCGCTTTTGACAAGAGGACAAGAACAAGCATTTCTTAGGAGGGAGTTTACACTTCTCTCCCTTCCATGAGAGGTCTCCCCTCACACAAGTGCATTGCATTAAAGAAGGGTCTCCCTTCCCTCTCAAGGCATATCACGAAAGAAGGGCCTCCCTTCCCTCTCAAGGCATCTTACAAGTGCATCTCACAAGTACATGAGCACGTTGAACTCACAAGCAAGCACGCATGACAAGCATGGTACACGCATGAAACGCATGATATAAGCATGACACGCATGACATGACACGACACGACAAAACAAGACACATGACAAGACAAGTTTCAAGCACGATGAGGATGTTTTAAGTCAAGTCAAGTGCACAATGTTTTTCAAGGATTTTATCGGATTTTACGAAATGCAAGCATGATTTTCAACTGCTTTACTATCGCGTGATGATATGAGTTGTTCCTACTTTATATCTGTGAACTGCTTCCTACTTTCCATATAGTTATTGTTTGCTATGACTGTTGGTTAGTATGTGGTACACGCTGAGTATTCCATGCTCAGCCGTACGTTTATGTCGGTAGGTTCTGAGGGAGCTGCTGCTCCATTCGATGTCTGTGCTCTTGGCCCATGGGTGGAGGAGGAGTACGTTGAGGAGCCTGTGGAGGAACCTCAGGGTGAGGGTTACTATTAGATTGTGGTAGATTCTGAGTGGATAGCTGTTGGTGAGTTGAGAGAGGTGTATTCATGTATTTTGGCGGGCCTGTCCGCACTTTCTTTGTCTTGATTTCTTTTGTATCAAACTTGCATCACGTATGTATATACATAGAGGTTTGTTAGACTTCCGCTGTGCTTTGTTATATGTTTCCGCTATTATTATCCTCTATTATATATGCTCCAGGTCTTTTGCAGGTTATTTTGGTCAAGCAAGTCGTGATGAGTCATCCAAGATTCACACTAACTCATAGGGTGGCTTTTGGGTCATGATACAAACTAAGATGGCCCCGGAAGATGAAGAGCTTACAACCTTTCGTACCCCTAAGGGAGTGTTCTGCTACAAAGTCGTGCCATTCGGCCTCGAAAATGCCGGAGCAACTTATCTAGGGGCCATGACTGTCATATTTGGAGTTATTCTCCATGACAAGGTCGAATGTTATATCGACGACCTGGTTGTCAAAACAAGGCAGCGAAGCAATCGTCTGGATGATCTATGGGAAATCTTCGACCGACTACGATAGCATCAGCTCAAGATAAACCCGCTCAAATGCGCGTTCGAAGTTGCATCTAGCAAATTCCTGGGCTTTGTGGTATGCCATAGAGGAATTGAGATTGACCCTACCAAAATAAGGGCCATTCGCGAGATGCCTCCTCCAAGAAATCTGCGCGAGTTGAAAGGACTTTAGGGTCGACTCGCTTATAACCGGAGATTCATCTCCAATTTGGCTGGAAGATGCCAACCGTTTTTCCAGTTCATGAAGAAGGGGATACCATTTCAATGGGATGAAGCTTGCCAAAATGCTTTGGATAGCATCAAGACTTATCTCACAAACCCACCGGTCCTTATTGGCCCCATCAGAGGAAAGTCACTTATCCTCTATATCATAGCGCTCGAGGGATCTCTCGGAGCTCTCCTTGCTCAGCATAATGACCAAGGAAAGGAAAATGCCCTGTACTACCTAAGCAGGACTCTAGTTGGAGCAGAATGCAGATACAGCCCAATAGAAAAAGTATGTTTGGCCCTCATCTTTGCCTTGAAGAAACTAAGGCATTATATGTTCGAGTATTCAGTGAAACTGATATCCAGAGCCAATCCTCTTAAATACATAATGTACCGCCCTACTCTCTTCGATAGAATGGCAAAGTGGGCGGTGCTCCTATCCAAAATTTGAAATCGAATTCGTGCCCCAAAAGGTAGTGAAAGGATAAGCCCTTGCGGACTTCCTTGCAGCACATCCAATTCCTGCAAACTCACCGCTGGTCACTGACTTTCCAGACGAAGGAGTCATACAAGTTCAAGTCAAACCGGGTTGGAAGATGTATTTTGATGGAACTTCAAGAAGCCCTGATAGAGTTAAACGCATCGATCCAAAGGAAAATAAATCAGGAATCGGTATTGTTTTTGTCATACCAGACAATGCAATACTGCCCTATTCCTTCGCTCTAACAAAAGGATGTTCAAACAATGAAGCTGAGTATGAAGCCCTGATAGCAGGTCTTGAATTGGCTCTTGAGATCCTGATGGATGAACTAACTATCTATGGGGATTCAGAACTTGTCGTTAAACAAGTACGAGGTGAATATGTAGTGTGAATCATCAGTCTTCTTCCCTATCAAAAGAGAGTGGACTAGCTACTTGTTCAAATTCCAAGAAGCAGCCTCTTCCATGTCCGTAAAGGACTCAACAATCAAGCCGATGCTTTGGCCGGTCTTGCAGCATCTCTGACCCTGCCAATAGACAGAATGCTAACTATCACAGTGGGGGAAAGAAGAATTCTCAAACCCCTTCCGGAGATAGACTTACTAGAGACAGTTTGTTCTGTGACAATCAAAGAAATAGATGATGATTGGCGACAACCCTTCATCGATTATCTCCAACATGGTCAATTGCCTGGATACTGTGCCAAACGTGCTGAAGTTCGCCGACGGGTCACAAAATTTGTAATGTTGGAAGAAACCTTATATAGAAGGTCCCTGGACGGCATCTTGATGAGATGTATCTCAGGAAATGAAATAGATCGTGTCATGGAAGAAACTCATGTTGGGATCTGCGGTGCTCACCAAGCTGGGCCCAAGCTACAAATGCAGCTAAAAAGATTGGGCTACTACTGACCTACGATGATCGTTGATTGTCTCAACTATGCAAGAAAATGCAAGGTTTGTCAGCTCTATGCTAATTTTATACATCGGGCTCCCGAGCCTCTCCACATGACAACATGTTCATGGCCTTTCGCGGCATGGGAAATGGATATCATAGGACCATTCACCCCACCATCATCTGCTGGGCATCAATACATCCTGACTGCGATAGACTATTTCTCAAAATGGGCCGAAGCCGTCGCTCTCAAAGAAGTCAAACACCACTCAGTGTGTAGAGCCCCGGACTTTTTCATGCTTAATACATGGCACTTTTGTAGCCAATTTACCTTTAAAGTAGTATAATTAATAAATAAGGAAGAAATTGGAAATTTCAAAAAGTCAAAAATGTTCCTTTCAAAGAACAAACCCAACGCAAGTTGAATCGTCAAAATCCGACGAACGAGACAAAAGATATGGCCAAAACAATTTGGACCTGCAGACCACCGATCGCTCGGTCCATGGAGCAATCGATCGGTCCAAAACCGATCGATCGGTAGCTATCGACTGGTCAAGATTTTTGTATGGGGAAATTTTCCAGAGAGTTGATTTTTGACCGGGAGCTCAGTCAATTCACCGATCGCTCGGTAGGCAACCGATCGATCGGTCATAAACACCGATCGCTCGGTCTTCGTGTTTTTGCAGAAATTTCATTAGGGGTGTTTTCATCTTTTGGGCGTTTCACTCCTTCCTCTTAAGGGTTGCCCGAGCCTTTAGGGCTCATTCTCAACACTTAGGACATTTGAGAGCTAAGGAGAGGAGAGAAAGGGTTTTCCTAACCTAGGGTTTGATTTTTGAGAAGAAATCAAAGGGTTTAAGAACCCTAGATCACCTCAAGCTTGGATTGCTTCAAGATCCCAGTTCAAGCACACGAGGAGTAGTTTCTCCAAGCTAGGGCAGCGACTCACGGACGTGTTGGAAGGGGATTCTTTCCCTCATTTATCAAGGTCGGTACTTATTGCTACCCTCCTAGTTATAGTTTCTCTTTTCCTCCATGTTTCTTTGTTTTCCTTCATCTATACTTGTGCTAGGAGTTGGGATGTGTGGATGTTGGGAATGGAGATGGAATGGGCGATTGGATGCCAATGGTTGTATTGTGATAATTGAAATGGGGAGGGCATTGTATCCACAATGAACAAACATGTATAATGGAATGATAACCCACCTAGAAAAGCATATTGTAGGGTTAACAAATAATGAACATACCATGTTTGATCGAATGCCAAGGTGAATGAAATGAGCATAAATCAAGAAAATGCATGCTAAATTTCTTATGTAACTTGTTAGGGATTATGCTAGCATGAGTTCTTGTTTTCCCTAAAATATTATGAATGTTTAGTTGTTTAAAAATTGCTATATGCTATACATTGTGAAATCCCCCAAATGTCATGTTTAACTTCAAATGCAAGTATGCACACGATCCCACGAGCACGGCATGCATGACATGATTTACCGAGGTTTTCAAGAACATGATTAGAGGTGGGACATATCCTATGATATGTTTTACCTCATTTTTCACAAGAAAACAAGAACAAACATTCCACGAGGGGTCTCCCCTCACTCACAAGTGCATAGCATAAAGAAGGGCCTCCCTTCCCTCGCAAGTACATACATATCACGAAGAAGGGTCTCCCTTCCCTCTCAAGCGCATTGCATAAAGAAGGGTCTCCCTTCCCTCTCAAGGCATCTCACAAGCGCATCTCACAAGTACATCTTACAAGTGTATCTCACAAGTTACATGATCACAAGCAAGCACGCATGACATGCATGACATGACACGATATACAAGAATCAAGCAAGATAGACAAGACGAGTTTTCAAGCACGAAAATGGTATTTTAAGTCAAGTCAAGTACACGGTGTTTTCAAGGGTTTTATCGGCTTTTATGAATGAAAGAATGACTATATACTGCTTTACTTTATTGTTATGATATGAATTATTCCTGGTTTATATGTGTGAACTATTTCCTGCTCTATGTATCACTATCTGTATGCTATGACTGTTGGTTAGTATTTGGTACCCGCTGAGTATTCCATGCTCAGCCACACTTCTTATGTCGGCAGGTGATAGCGGAGCGACTACTCCTTTTGATGTCTGTGCTCCGAGCTCGTGGGTGGAGGAGTACGTTGAGGAGCCTGTGGAGGAACCTCAGGGTGAGAGTTATTATTAGGTGGTGGTAGATTCTGAGTGGATAGCTGTGGGTGAGTTGGGAGATGTATATCGATGTATTTTGGCAGGCCTGTCCGCACTTTCTTTTGGACTCCTTTTGTGTAACTCGGATCACTAATGTATATACATAGAGGTTTGGTAGACTTTCGTTGTACCATGTTAGAATATGTTTCCGCTGTTTTTATCCTCTATTGTATATGCTCAGTTGGTTTTGCAGGTTGGTTTGTCAAGTAATTCATGTAAGTCATGATTAGTCGTCCAAAGTTCACTCTAACTCATAGGGTGGGTTTTGGGTCGCGACAAGAAGTGGTATCAGAGCTTAGTCTTTAGGTTTCTGGGGTCACTTAGAATCTAATACCACAGCTTGACAAGAGCATATGTTAGTAAACAAGTTAGAAAGGTGGTAAGCCGGAAGCGAGTCTTGATCCAAGTGAAAGACTAAACTTTAGTCTTAGTCAAAATGGTTTCAACCAAGTACGAGTCTTAGGAATGCTAGAACACCAAGGTATAATATTATAAATACACCGATGGTTGTGATGCGATGTGTATTAGTATTATACAATTAATACAAATTGAATTATTGTGAACTGGAACTGTGATACATTGTGGTTTCAAGTGAGACTCAAGTGGTGCTATTGTTCTCAGGACTTTAGTCATGAGGCGGGGCACAGGGGGTCGTGGACCACACACCAGAGCTTCATCTTCTTCTAGAGATGAGGATGAGCAACCGGACCTCTCACAGGTCTTAGGCTCTATTGCTGAGACACTCGCCATACTGGCGGCTCGGCAGACTATACCTTCTTCGGCGGCACCTACTCCACCGCCTACGGCTCCAGTACATCGTACAGTTGGGGTTGAAGCATTCAGGAGATTGAGGCCTCCACCATTCCATGGGAGTGTGGACCCTCTTGCTGCAGAGGCGTGGATCCTCCAGATGGAGAAGATCTTTGCGGTCCTCTCGCCTACAAAGAAGGATAGAGTAGCGTGGCAGTTTTCATGCTAGAGGGGGAGGCACATCACTGGTGGTTGTTCGCCTTGAGGACACGAGATTTGACCATGCAGGGTCAACCTTGGACTTGGGAGGAGTTCAACGATACTTTTTATAAGAAGTACTTTCCTTTTGGAGCACAGGAAAAGAAAGAAAAAGAGTTCATCAACCTAGAGCAAGGTTCGATGACTGTGGCCGCTTATGAGGCTAAGTTCTCGAAGCTATCACGCTTCGCGACTCACATGCTCACATGGTTGCCACCGAGGCAATGAAGGCGAGAAGGTTTGAGCAAGGGCTCAAGGATGTTATCATGGAGAAGGTCTCGGTTTTCAGACATCCTACCTACCCTGAGGTAGTGGACAAGGCCTTATTGGTCGAGGCCAATTTAGAGACAGTGTCCAAGAAGAGGGAATTGGCGAGAGGCCAACCTAGTAGTTCGGCACCTCTAGAGAGGCGGGCTCGTACCAGCCCTTATCAGTACACGTGGCCAGCACCACCGATGAGGCCATCTTATGCTCCTCCGGTTCCACGGCCGTACATGCCTCAGGCACTGTGACCTCAGGCTCTTCCAGCTCCACGACCAGTTGCACCTCAGACGGTGAGGTATGCTCCACCTCCGGCCCTTCCGACTTATACACACAAGGTCTGCACTTCGTGCGGCCTAAGGCACCCGACAGGAGATTACCGAAGGGCATCGGGTGGATGTTTTCATTGTGGTCGCCAGGGCCATGTGATCAGGGATTGCCCCAGTCAATATTTACCAGGCCAGTCTCAGGGGATTAGGCCCCCAGCAGGCCCAGCAGGATCATACCAGACTACCCGGTCTACACCTCCCCCTCGCCAGGCGAACCGGGGGTGAGTTTTTGCCTTGACAGAGAGTGATGCACTTGCATCTGATGATGTGGTGTAAGGTACGCGTTTAGAGTTATTCTTTTTATCCACGATTGTCATGTTATGCTTTACTCCTTGTGTACGTATGTGGCGTGCTATATATCTATCTACCTATATACATATGATGTGATGCATGGATTGACGTAACTAGTTGAAATTTTAGGAACCTTACTAGTCAATGAATGTTTGGCTAGAGTGTTGATTGATACCGGGTCTACTCATTCCTTTGTCTTGCCGAGCTTTTCAGAAGGCTTTTCTGTGGAGCCTAGTTAGCTAGAACCGGAGTTAGCCATTTCGACTCCTCTCAGCAAAATAGTGTTGACAAACAAAGTGTGTCGAAATAGTTTGGTTCAAGTGGGAAGCCACGAGTTGGCAGTTGATCTAATAGTTCTTGGATTCCAAGACTTTGACGTGATATTGGGGATGGATTGGGTAGTAGCACATCACGGGCATGTAGCTTGCTTTGAGAAAATGGTACTTTTCAAGCCAGTAGAAGGAAAATCATTCCACTTTCGCGGGTTGAAAAGTAGAGATATTGCTCGTTTTGCGGGGTTGAGCATAGCTAACCCCGAGGCAAAGGACTCATCGACTATTCCGGTTGTGAGTAAATTCCTGGATGTATTTCCAGAGGACTTGCCAGGATTGCTTCCAGACAGGGAGATTGAGTTTGTGATCGAGCTTGCACCAGGCACAGCTCCTATTTTCAGGGCTCCGTATAGAATGGTCCCTATTGAACTCAAGGAGTTGAAGACTCAGTTGGAGGAATTACAAGGCCTTGGTTTGATACGACCAAGTGTCTCACCGTGGGGTGCCCCGGTACTGTTCGTTAAGAAGAAGGATGGCTCGATCTGGATGTGCGTCGATTATCGGCAATTGAACAAAGTCACTATAAAGAATAGGTATCCATTGCCTAGAATTGATGACTTGTTCGATCAGTTGAAAGGAGCAAGATTTTTCTCAAAGATAGATCTTCGATTGGGCTATCACCAGTTGAAGACTAAGGCGGAAGATATTCCCAAAACTGCTTTCTGGACTCGATACGGACACTATGAGTTCTTGGTGATGCCTTTTGATCTCACGAACGCACCGGTAGCCTTTATGGATTTGATGAACCGGGTGTTCCAGCTATGTCTTGATTGATATGTGATTGTGTTTATCGATGACGTCTTGATATATTCCCAGACACGGGAAGATCACATGCGAGACCTTCGTCTTGCTTTGGGAATGCTGAGACAACACAAGCTATACGCCAAACTTAGCAAGTGTGAGTTTTGGTTGGAAGATGTGGCATTCCTAGGCCACATTGTATCCGCGGAAGGCATATCGGTGGATCCGAAGAAGATAGAGGCAGTCATGAGTTGGGCGAGGCCCAAGAGTGTCACAGAGATACGTAGCATTCTTGGGTTGGCAGGCTACTACAGGAGATTCATAGAGGGTTTCTCCAGCCTTGTGGCACTGCTCACTTACCTGACAAGGAAGAACACCAAATTTGTATGGAGTGATAAGTGTGAGATCAGTTTCACGGAACTGAAGAAGAGGCTTACTACAGCCCCTGTCCTTACTGTGCCTTCTGGACCTTATGGGTATGAGGTGTATAGTGATGCCTCGCACGTTGGACTTGGGTGTGTACTCATGCACCACAAGAAAGTCATTGCCTATGCATCAAGGTAATTGAAGGAGCATAGAAGAATTATCCCATGCACGACTTGGAGGTTTCGGCAGTCGTGTTTGCACTCAAGATTTAGCGATACTACCTTTACGGGGTAGAATTCTATGTGTATACGGATCACAAGAGCCTCAAGTATCTCTTTTCCCAAAAAGAGTTAAATCTAAGGCAACTGCATTGGATGGAATTTTTGAAAGACTATGATTGTACCATTCAATACCACCCGGGTAAAGCAAATGTAGTGGCTGATGCTTTGAGTAGAAGATCTCCGGGGTTATTAGCACACATGTTGGTGTAGGAATGGAAGCTACTTGAAGATTTGGAAAATCTGGACATCAGTGTGAATGACTCTGTCCATAGTCCTATTTTGGTAAATGTCACGGTTCGGCCATACATTATAGATTTGATCCAAGAATACCAAGCCACGGATGCTGAATTGTTGGCTTATCGGGACAAGGAAGTTGCCAAGGGTAGTGAGGACTTCTCTCTCACTAGCCGGGGTGCTATCACATTCAAGGGAAGGCTTTGTGTTCTGGCCAATGCGGATCTTCGACGAGAGATTATGGATGAAGCCCACCGGGCAAAGTCAATTGTGCATCCAAGGGGTACGAAGATGTACCGGAACCTCAAGAGTCAATTTTGGTGGCATACGGTGCTTGGTGTGCCAACAGGTGAAGGCAGAACACCTGCAACCCGCCGGTCTATTGCAGTCTCTTCCTATTCCCGAGTGGAAATGGGAGAACATATCCATGGATTTCATAGTTGGCTTGCCAAAGACGGCAAGGGGCTCAGATGCGATATGGGTAGTAGTGGATCGTTTGACAAAGTCCACTCATTTCCTACCCTACCGAACTACTTTCAACTCTAGCTAGTTGGCCGCACTATATATCAAGGAAGTTGTTAGGCTACACGGGTGCCTGTTAGTATTGTCTCAGATCGGGATCCGAGATTCACATCAAGATTCTGGAAGAGTTTTCAGGATGCCATGGGTTCCCGACTTGATTTCAGCAGTGCTTTTCATCCACAGACGGATGGACAAACCGAGAGGGTGAACCAAGTAATAGAAGACATGCTTTGGGCTTGTATGCTGGATTTCAAAAATAGTTGGGAAGAGCACTTGCCTTTGGTAGAGTTCGCCTACAACAATAGCTATCAGGTGAGTATCCAAATGGCTCCATTCGAGGCTTTGTACGGGCGAAGTTGCAGGTCTCCTCTCTATTGGGATGAGGTAGGAGAAAGGAAGGTACTAGGTCCGGAGTTGATTGAGCAAACTATGGGCATAGTCAAAATCATCCGGGATCGGTTGAAAGCCGCTCAAGATCGTCAAAAGAGCTATGCGGACACACGTCGAAGGGACTTGGAATTCCAGGTTGGGGATCAAGTCTTTGTGAAAGTACCTCCTAGCAAAGGGATTACGAGATTTGGTAGGTGAGGCAAGATTAGTCCTCGATACGTTGGCCTGTTTGAGATCATCACGCGAGTGGGTGAGGTCGCTTATAGGGTTGCTCTTCCACCTCATATGGCCGCGGTTCACAACGTTTTCTATGTTTCTATGCTTCGGAAGTACATTGCGGATCCTTCGCATGTTATAGACTTGGAACCTTTGGAAATTTGAGAGGATCTCACGTTAGTTGAATGGCCGGTTCATATATTGGATTGGAGAGATCAAGTCCTTCGCAACAAAACGATTCAATTGGTTCTCGTGCAGTGGCAACATAATGCTCGAGAAGAGTCTACATGGGAGCGTGAAGCCGAAGTCAAAGCGAAGTATCCAGAATTGTTCGAATTAGTTTTGTATAGGTTTTGTATATATGGCTTGTAATTTTGTTTTCATTCTGTAATGCATGTCCCGTCCAAATTTCGAGGACGAAATTTTTTGTAAGGGGGGAGGATGTAGAGCCCCGGACTTTTTCATGCTTAATACATGGCACTTTTGTAGCCAATTTGCCTTTAAAGTAGTACAATTAATAAATAAGGACGAAATTGGAAATTCTGAAACGTCAGAAATGTTCCTTTTCGAAGTATGAACCCAACGCACGTTAAATCGTCAAAATCCGACGAACGAGACAAAAGATATGGCCAAAACAGTTTGGACCTGTAGACCACCGATCGCTCGGTCCATGGAGCAATCGATCGGTCCAAAACCGATTGATCAGTAGCTATCGACTGGTCAAGATTTTTGTATGGGAAAATTTTCCAGAGAGTTGATTTTCGACCGGGAGCTCGGTCAATTCACCGATCGCTCGGTAGGCAACCGATCGATCGGTCATAAACACCGATCGCTCGGTCTTCGTGTTTTTGCACAAATTTCATTAGGGGTGTTTTCATCTTTTGGGCGTTTCACTCCTTCCTCTTAAGGGTTGCCCGAGCCTTTACGGCTCATTCTCAACACTTAGGACATTTGAGAGCTAAGGAGAGGACAGAAAGGGTTTTCCTAACCTAGGGTTTGATTTTTGAGAAGAAATCAAAGGGTTTAAGAACCCTAGATCACCTCAAGCTTGGATTGCTTCAAGATTCCAGTTCAAGCACACGAGGAGTAGTTTCTCCAAGCTAGGGTAGCGACTCACGGACGTGTTGGAAGGGGATTCTTTCCCTCATTTGTCAAGGTCGGTACTTATTGCTACCCTCCTAGTTATAGTTTCTCTTTCCCTCCATGTTTCTTTGTTTTCCTTCATCTATACTTGTGCTAGGAGTTGGGATGTGTGGATGTTGTGAATGGAGATGGAATGGGCGATTGGATGCCAATGGTTGTGTTGTGATAATTGAAATGGGGAGGGCATTGTATCCATAATGAACAAACATGTATGATGGAATTATAACCCACCTAGAAAAGCATATTGTAGGATTAACAAATAATGAACATACCATGTTTGATGGAATGCCAAGGTGAATGAAATGAGCATAAATCAAGAAAATGCATGCTAAATTTCTTATGTAACTTGTTAGGGATTATGCTAGCATGAGTTCTTGTTTTCCCTAAAATATTATGAATGTTTAGTTGTTTAAAAATTGCTATATGCTATACATTGTGAAATCCCCCAAATGTCATGTTTAAATTCAAATGCAAGTATGCACACGATCCCACGACCACGGCATGCATGACATGATTTACCGATGTTTTCAAGAACATGATTAGAGGTGGGACATATCCTATGATATGTTTTACCTCACTTTTCACAAGAAAACAAGAACAAACATTCCACGAGGAGTCTCCCCTCACTCGCAAGTGCATAGCATAAAGAAGGGCTCCCTTCCCTCGCAAGTACATACATATCATGAAGAAGGGTCTCCCTTCCCTCTCAATCGCATTGCATAAAGAAGGGTCTCCCTTCCCTCTCAAGGCATCTCACAAGCGCATCTCACAAGTACATCTTACAAGTGTATCTCACAAGTTACATGATCACAAGCAAGCACGCATGACATGCATGACATGACACGATATACAAGAATCAAGCAAGATAGACAAGACGAGTTTTTAAGCACGAAAATGGTACTTTAAGTCAAGTCAAGTGCACGGTGTTTTCAAGGGTTTTATCGGCTTTTATGAATGAAAGCATGATTATATACTGCTTTACTTTATTGTTATGATATGAATTATTCCTGCTTTATATGTGTGAACTGTTTCCTGCTCTATGTATCACTATCTGTATGCTATGACTGTTGGTTAGTATTTGGTACCCGTTGAGTATTCCATGCTCAGCCATACTTCTTATGTCGGCAGGTGATAGCGGAGCGGCTACTCCTTTTGATGTCTGTGCTCCGAGCTCGTGGGTGGAGGAGTAGTACGTTGAGGAGCCTGTGGAGGAACCTCAAGGTGAGAGTTATTATTAGGTGGTGGTAGATTCTGAGTGGATAGCTGTGGGTAAGTTGGGAGATGTATATCGATGTATTTTGGCGGGCCTATCCGCACTTTCTTTTAGACTCCTTTTGTGTAACTCGGATCACTTATGTATATACATAGGGGTTTGGTAGACTTCCGCTGTACCATGTTAGAATATGTTTCCGCTGTTTTTATCCTCTATTGTATATGCTCAGTTGGTTTTGCAGGTTGGTTTGTCAAGTAAGTCATGATTAGTCGTCCAAAGTTCACTCTAACTCCTAGGGTGGGTTTTGGGTCATGACACAGTGGCAGACTTCATCCGGACCAACATCATATATCGGTTGGGAATTCCAGAAAGCATCATCTCGGATAACGGGCAACCTTTTCGAAGCATCCCTATACACAAGTTGGATGCCAAATTTGGCATCCGAGGGGACCATTCTATCCGGTACTATGCAGCCGCAAATGGTCTCACCGAAGCCTTCAACAAGACTTTGTGCAAAATTCTCAAGAAAGTTATGGATAAAAGCAAACGGGACTGGCATGAATGCCTACCCGAAGCCCTCTAGGCATACAGGACTACTCATCGAACTCCAGCACAGGCCACGCCGTATTCCTTGGTCTTCGACGGTGAAGCAGTTCTCCCCCTTGAAATTCAAATTCCCTCCCTACGGGTGGTAATTTAGCAGTCTGTCACAAAAGAAGATTCAGCTAAGGTTCCTCTTGCAGAGCTTGAAACTCTTGATGAACGTTGTCTCCAAGCCCAGCAGAGTTTAGAGGTGTACCGGCAAAGACTAACTAGCGCCTTCAATAAAAGGGTAAGACTAAGGTCTTTCAAAAAGGGAGATTTGGTCTTGATAGTCAGAACTCTGATCATCGTCACTCGTCGAACCAAGGGGAAGCTCGAACCAAAGTGGGAAGGGCCATATGTCGTCGAGAGGGTATACTCTAACGGATCATACCTGCTGACCTCAATGGATGGAGAACGAATTATCCCTCCAACCAATGCAAGATTCCTTAAGCGATACTACTCCTAGGAATCGAAATGCTCACTAGACCAAACTTTGAAAGACGGTCTAGGTAAAATTTAGAGCATAAAATGACTCGCTAAGTTGAAAATCCGAAAAGGACGGCTTAGACAAAATTGAGTCAAAGCAAAAGGCCCGCTAGACCAAAACTCCAAGAGACAGTCTAGGCAAAAAAAATTAGGGCAACAAATAGCTCGCTAGACTTATACTCCAAGAGTCAGTCTAGGCAAAAATTAGAGCAATTTGGCAGGCTACTGAATATGAGCTAAAAAGGTTCACGGCACTTCATAAGTCTCCAGAATACTAGACCGAAGTCCAAACCCTCCCAGGCATGAACGGAAACTGCCTGTTCGCTATCAAAATACGAATCGAAGCTTCAAAAGCCCCCCAAATACAAGGCCAAAGTCTAAACCTTCCTAGGTATGAATGGAAACTACGTATTCACTCTCAAAATGTGAATCCCCTTCCTGAACTACGTTTGACTTGATCCTATCATAGGTACGTAGGCAGCCTGAGGAATTAACTTGGGTACAGTTACTTCTTCTAAAAGAACACTATCCCCCTGGGATACAAAATCATTGTTGTTGCCCCTCCATATGGGTGATATTCAAAAAAAAAAGCATACACTGAATGATAAAACAACAAATTTTTTTATTCATTTACGGGATTTGCATCCTAAGGATTTACATTCGCATTCGGAGGATTTTCTTCGATACGAGGAGTGGTATCGAAAAAGGATAATTTTTCTATCCTAGTGCCCTGTTGTTTATGGAGTTGTGCAGCTTTTCGACATGCGTCCGCCAAATCCTCTTTCAATCTAATGATTTTCCCCAGGGTCTTCTGAATCTTCACGGACTATCCGTCAGATAATTCGGAGTCTACAGTTGCAAGCTCTGTTTCCATTGACTCACGAGCGCTCTTTATTTTTCAAGCCCTAACCATAGCTTCTTGCAGTTGCCGACGAGGATTCTCTACTTCGGCTTCTGCAGCCCGTTGGTGTTCCGCAGTTTGACAGACTTTCTCGAGAAGATCATTGGCAACTTCGGTCAATTCAGTTATCTTGAAGGAAGTATCATTAACATGATCTCTGGCTTTTATTTCAAGACCACTAATCGGGTCTATATCATTTAAACGGTATACTTTCCAAGCCGAATCAATTAAGTCTTCAACCTCCCGCTGTACGATGGGATCTCTGACACCCAGGCGATCAAGAATGTTGAATGCTGAAACACAGTCATCCTGCATCTGGTCGAGATCCTTAAAGCTTCTGCTAAGCAGTGAGGTCTTCAAACCTTCCAGTACATGTTTAGCACTCTCGATATAAGCATCAGATAACAGCTTAGACGAAGGAGGAATCGGAGCATGATAGGGTACTCCAAAAGTAAACCTTGGAGCATTCATTATTCCCTCGATTATGCCTACAAAAAATTGTGGTGATTTAGAAGGTGTAAAAAATTATTTGACTGAAATAAAAGAAGCAATCAAAGTTATATACTGGGAAGTCCAGAGATTCTCCTGAGAAGGGAATCATAATTATTCCTATCTACCAACCATCTATCGGATGTTTCAGGCGGAGGAGTAGATGGGGTGTATTCAGGTGAAAGAGGCCTAATAGGGGATGCTGGACGTGCAGGATGACTAGCTAGGGGAGCGGCTGGCCTGTGCTCGGGTGATGGAGTCATACTGAGAAAAGGTGAATCTTCAAAAGCTAATCCTTCGTCAGCAAATGATGTGGTATGTAGAACTATGTCCATTCCGATTGCATCCACGTCCTGGTCTTCTTCTGCGATATGAATCTCAGGAGTATTTGGTTCGGGCTCTTGAGCAGCCTCAATATTAACTCTAGCTTCAGCCCCTGGCCTTGTTTCGGCAATTATTTCTGTCTCCGGCTCTGTTTCAGCCTGTAGCCCTGTGCTCATATCTGCCTTAATTCTAGCTTCGGCCGTAGTCCCTACATCAGACCCAATAAACTCAACACTGGCCTCAACATCCATCTCAGCTTCCAGTTCTGGTTCTGCAATTATTTCAGCCTCCGTTTCTGGTCCGGTTGGTAGTTCTAGGCCCAAGTTTGCCTCAGTTCTTTCTTCAGTCCTGGTCTCGGCAGCAACATCTGCGAGTTCTTCTATTACTTCATCTATTAATGACCTCGCAAGTTTAGCTAACATAACCCGTTCTGTATCAAGAAATTCACCGATATGGCTGATACTCGCTGTATTTATAGTCACTTCTGCCTCAGCCCTTGCAATGCTGGGATCAACCTCGACTGGTACAACTTCGGAAATAAGTCCGGTAGTCTGGATAAATTCTCCATCGGCCTTGGAGCCTGAAGACTGTCCAGCTTTGAGAGCATGCTTCTTAGCTTTTCTAATAGCTCGTTGAGTTTGGATAGAGAGCAGAGCGGCTTCAACTGTTTGAGCCTCAAAAAGTAAATGCGCTTCGAGTTCCCTTGCTCTACGAGCCTCCTCTAATGCAGCTGCTAAATGAACTTCATGAAGATTCGTTTTCGTGGGAACACCTTGACCATCCTCAGCCAATTCATCCAGAGGATGATCAGAGGTAGATTGAGAATCATTATGTTCTGTTGAATTGATCCTATCATCAACGTCATTAATAGGTTCAGCAATGACAGTCTTACCCAATCCCTCTAAGATACGTGGTCAGACAGCTACTCCGACAGGGGTTACGATTGAAGGGTCTTCCGGACGAATAACAAATTTTGCAACACCCTGAGGACCTTCATATGTATCTTCAAAATTATCAGCATCGACATAAATGGGTATATCATGCTCAGTCGCAAGGGAAGCTATCTTTTCCAACCGGATTTGATCCTCAGTCAGTTCAATGATAGGAGAAGGGCTTCTCTAAACACGCTTGCCTTTCCCCTTGGGGGTTGGTCTGGTCCTGGGACGCTTGCGGGTGTCAGCAACAGTTTTCTGTCTCTTGGCAGGTGCCCTGGCCCTCGATGGTTCTTTTCTCTTTCTAGCACCTGGTGCTTGACTGGGAGCAGGACCACCAGCCTCAACAGTCATCGCAGCAATCCTTGCTAGGTGTTCATTCATAACTACGACCGGAATATCACGGTCACCATGCTTCAGATAGGCAGAAGTGCAGTTCAACCACCAGATGGAGAATCTCAGTGAAGGGTGACCTTCCTGTGCTTGAGAGGGGATGAAAAACTTTGAGCGAGTGTCAACGCGCATTAAGTGATTCCACTCTTGTTTGATCTGATGGAAATCAGCTAAAATACGGTCAACAGTCTCTAGTATAGGCGATTTTGCTTGGTCATACCCGAATTGCCGACCGAATCTGCTCGGGTAGTATGGCTCCACAAAACACTCTTTTCCAAGATGCCATAGCAGCTTGGCTGGACGAAGGCTCATCATCATCAAAAAATCTCTACCTGAATAACCCAGGCTCATATCATCTACTAGAGAAATATTCCCAACAAGTTCAGAAGCTTCCTTGAAAGGACAAGCCCTGTAAAGACCTGGGCTGGCAAACATATGTCTAATAGCTTCCCAAGAATAGTACTTGGCTGGTGTCTGACCGGAAATATAGACCAAGTACGGTAGATTCATCTCGGCTTCAATAGTTATCCGCCTCGGATATGAAGAAGGAAAATATTGACCGATCCAGCCAAAGAGATACTGGAAAGGACCTTAAGCTAAGTTATGACCTGGATATTGGCTCTAAGCGATGACCCCCATCTCTCTGTACAATGATGCCATCATTGGAATAAGAAGAGAATGCCTTACGCCAGTCACCATTCTGCCAGCCACCACAAGCGCCACTTACATATTTGACAAGGAAGAATGCCAAGTTTGTATGGAGCGATAAGTACGAGATCAGTTTCACCAAACTGAAGAAGCGGCTTACCACGGCCCCTGTCCTTACTGTGCCATCCGGGCGTGGTGGTTATGAGGTGTACAGTGACGCCTCGCACGTTGGACTTGGGTGTGTGCTTATGCAGCACAATAAGGTCATTGCCTATACATCAAGGCAATTGAAGGAGCATGAAAAGAATTACCCTACACATAACTTAGAACTTGCTACAGTCGTGTTTGCACTCAAGATTTGGTGACACTACCTTTATGGGGAAGAGTTCTATGTGTTCACGGACCATAAGAACCTCAAGTATCTCTTTTCCCAAAAGGAGCTAAAATTACTGCAACGACGTTGGATGGAATTTTTGAAAGACTATGAATACACCATCCAGTACCACCCAGGCAAAGCAAATGTAGTGGCAGACGCTTTGAGTAGAAGACCTTCGGGGTTGTTGGTCCATATGTTGGTGCAAGAATAGAAGCTATTGGAAGATTTGGCAAATCTAGACATCAGTGTGAATGATTCTGTCCGCAGTCTAGTTTAGGCAAATATCACGGTTCGGTCATACATAATAGATTTGATCCAAGAGTATCAAGCCACGGATGCTGATTTGTTGGCTTTTTGGGACAAGGAAGTTTCCAAGGGTAGTGAAGACTTCTCTCTCACTAGCCGAGGTGCTATTACATTCAAGGGAAGATTGTGTGTTCCGACCGATGCGAATCTTCAGAGAGAGATTATGGATGAAGCCCACCGTTCGAAGTATGCAGTGCATCCTGGGGGTATGAAGATGTACCAGAACCTCAAGGGGCATTTTTGGTGGCGGAATATGAAGAGGGATATTGCAGAGTATGTATCCCGGTGCTTGGTGTGCCAACAGGTGAAGGCAGAGCACTTGAGACCGACAGGTCTGTTACAGTCTCTCCTTATTCCCAAGTGGAAATGGGAGCACATCTTCAGGGAATTCATCGTTGGCTTGCCAAAGACAGCAAGGAACTCTGATGTAATTTGGATTGTAGTAGACCGTTTGACGAAGTCTGCACATTTCTTGCCCTACCAGACTACTTTCAACTCGATTCAATTGACCGCAGTGTATATCAAGGAATTGTTCGATTGCACGGGGTGCCATTCAGCATTGTATTAGATCGGGATCTAAGGTTTACATCTAGGTTCTGGAAGAGCTTTTAGGACGCTATGGGTACCTGACTAGACTTTAGCACCGCCTTTCATCCACAGACAGATGGACAAACTGAAAGGGTGAACCAAATCATCGAAGACATGCTTCGGGCATGTATGTTGGATTTCAGGGGCAGTTGGGAAGAGCACTTGCCTTTGGTTGAATTCGTCTATAATAATAGCTACCAGACAAGCATCCAAATGGCACCATTTGAGGCCTTGTATGGGCGAAGCTGCAGGTCTCCTCTCTATTGGGATGAAGTGAGAGAAAGAAAAGTACTTGGTCCAGAATTGATTGAACAAATTACGAATAAATTTAAGATCATCCAGGATCGGTTGAAAGCTGCTCAAGATCATCAGAAGAGTTATGCAAACACTCGCCGTAGGAACTTGGAATTCCAAGTAGGGGATCAAGTCTTTGTGAAGGTATCTCCTAGCAAGGGGATCATGAGATTTGGCAGGCGAGGCAAACTTAGTCCTCGGTATGTTGGGCCATTTGAGATTACCACGCGAGTTGGGGAAGTTGCTTACCGGGTAGCTCTTCCAGCTCATATGGCCGTAGTCCACAACGTGTTCTATGTATCGATGCTCCGAAAATACATTTCAGATCCTTCGCATGTGATCGACCATAAACCGTTGGAAATCCAAGAGGATCTCACACTAGCAGAGAAGCCGATTCAAATGTTGGACCAGAGAGATCAAGTGCTTCGTAACAAGACTATCTCCTTGGTTGTCGTGCAATGGCAACATCATACTTAGCAAGAGGCCACATGGGAGCGTGAAGCAGAAATCAAACCGAAGTACTTTGAGTTGTTTGAATAGGCTTTTGTTTGTGTTGTGTAATTTTGTTTGGGACTTGTAATGCAAGTATTGTCCAAATTTTGAGGATGAAATTTTTATAAGGGGGGGAGGATGTAGCACCCCGGATTTTTTTTTTCATGTATCAAAGCCTTAAAGCCATTTTCTTGAGTTAAAAGTTGGAATTCCGAAGTCGGAATTATTGAAAATCTATGTTGCCAAACTCCATTTACGGATCAATCACCCTTAGGGGGAAATTTTCCAAACGAGTCGAAAGGTATGGCTGAATTACCAAAGTGGGGAAAATGAAAGAAAACAATAGAATCTAGAGAGTGTGATAGGTCGCAAGTCAGGTGCGATCGATCGCATGCAAGTGAAATGGGTCCCAAACTCTCAGGACTATATGCGATGGATGGATCTCCAGGTGACATGGGTCGCAGGGATCTGCTATCGATTGCAAGAGTTTGCGATCGATCGCATACAGAGGGAAATCAGACAAAAGCGTTCAGGTTCATGTACAACAGATTGCATCAATGTGCGATCGATTGCACTGTCCCGCAATCGATCGTAGTCAAGTTTACGATCGATTGCACGCGGTATTTGATGCCGAATTTGAGGGTCTTAAACCCTTGCCTTGTTAGTGGATCCTCATTTGGGGCTTTTCTAACCTAGAGGAGAGAAAGAGGGGAGAAAAAGGAGAAGAGGAAAGTAGGAAAATCCTCCAAAGAAAGCTTGGATTTGGAGATCAAGGGAAGCTCAACCTTGAAGATTTGCAAGCAAGGGCCTTCCCCAAATCATCTAGAGTTCCTCAAACCTAAGAGGGGTTCTTCGTCAAGTTGGAACTCCACATCAAGGGTTTTCTTCGCTCTATTGAAGGTCGATACCCTATACTACCCTCCTGGTTCATATTATTATCCTTTTTATTGGTTTTTCCCCAACTTCTAAACATGATAAAGAAATGGGATACATGGATGAGGATGGATGGTTGTGTGGATGTGTATGGGCGATGGATGTCATGTGTATGTGTTGTGATGAATGAAATGAGGAGGGCATTGTATTAATAATGAACACACATGTATGTTGTGAACATTAACCCACCTAGAAGCACAAGATTTAGGTATTAACCATAATGTACATACCAATTGTTTGATGAAATGACACAATGAAGAAAATGATGATTTGTTATTAAAAAAGGCATGTGTGAACTTCTTCACTTCCTAGAATGGCATGTTGATAGATTAAGTGCTTATTAATTGATTTAATTATTGATCAAATGCAAAAATTTTATACACCATTTTCATTCTTAATTGTACACAAAATCACAAGCACGACATGTAGTCCATGAGTAGGGTTTTCAAGCATGAAACACCGTGTTTTGTTTTCAAGAAAATCAAATACAAAAGTCTCGATTCACGAACACCATAACAAGGCCAAACGTAAGGGTTGGTATTAGACATAAGGCATATTTGAAGATATGTTTCGCCTCGCCTTTGACAAGAACAAGAAACCACAAAGGAAGACTCTTAGCATGCATGTTTACTTTCATTGTGAAAAAAAAATTCATTGAATCCCAAATCTAGGGTTTGAGTTGAGAATCTTACAAAGTCAAGGGGATGGTTAGGGCTCCCTATAAGTCTATCTATCCTTTTTGATGTTTTAAAAATTAAGTTATAAATTAAGGGATGATGTACTTTAAGTGCGGAAAATAGAAAGCCAAGGAAATCACAACACAAGGATTTTTACGTGGAAACCCTTCCGGGAAAAACCACGGGACCTAATCCAGCCATGAGAATCCACTCAGACAAAGTAAACAAGAACTTGCAAGACTCGAACTTGACTCCTTCAAACTCGACACTTCAATCCTTCAGTTCTTAGTCTTCCACGCCTCGAAAATTCATCACGTACTCTCAAGTCACGTGAACAACCGCAGCCGCTCGTACTTCTCTTTGTGTCTCGAAAACAGTCCACGATCTTCTGATCTATCTCCGTCAATGACGGCTTTAGATTCCACCGACCAAATCACTCTACCACGATCCATCTCGGATCGATCTCCTTCGCAAAGGCTCTGGAACACTCCAGCCAAGGTGTTCTATCCAGAACATGTTGATGGTTTGATAAGAATCATCATCTAGATGGACTCCTTTAATACACAAGTCTAAACAAGCTAATATGGAGCTTTAGGCTTGTAATCTTTAGGTAGAATGCACCTAAAAAAGAGGGTAGAGAACAAAAATTTTCAATGGTTCTATAACCTCTGGAGAAACTTAAAAATCCTCTCCACACGCTCTCTAAGTTGTTCTCCACAAAGTGGAAGGGTTCTAACTTTATAGGGAATCAAAAATCATAGTTAGAAGTTGCTTAAAAGGGTTTAAAATAACCAAAGTACGCAAAAATCGGTTTTGGAATGAATTTTAGAAAAACTCCATATTAGGGTTGACCCTGGGGGATAGTTGGGTCGACCAAAGTGTACATTTCGGCCGACCAAACCATCCTCCAAGGTCGACCCTTACTTTTCCAATGGTCGACCCCCAATGGTCAGGGTCGAATCTGGGGTGCCAACCTGAAATTTAAACTTTGTTTTTCAATCTCACATCCTTCATAAAATTTGTAGCTCTTTTTGACGCGGTCGATTTGACATATTATGGAGCAAAATCCGAGCTACGGTTTGGGAGATATGCCCAAAACAAGCAACCTTGGTTTTTTGAACAATTTCAGAATTTTTAAGTTGTTTTGCACTACTTATCTCATCACCTAGGGTCTGTATGATTAGTGTAAGACACTTACCACCTAAGGCAACATGTTAGGATTATTCTAAGTGAATTCCCAGCTATGGTAGCATGGTATCTAGGTCACTTACAATCCTATGAAGGAAATGATCAAACCGAGTCTTCAAAGGTCTTCAACTTCACTTGTTGTCGATGCTTGATGTCAATGACACATGATACACACCTAGACTTACTTGTTTTGACACCGGAATATGGCAACACAAAAAACATGGACTTTACAATCTCCCCCTTTGACAATTCTGTGGTAAAAATAAACTGAAGTACATGACTTGACACAAACTCACCCGAACACATCAAAACGGTGAATGAGGACATTACATGACTCCAACATTATTACAATACACCAATTGATACATCATCTTAAATAAATACACTAAAGTGCTTGTCAAGTAAAATCTGTCTTCTACAACCCTACACCTGCACATTCTATAAACAAAATACCCAGTGAAGCATGTATGGTATACAAAAGTATATAAATACAGGTAATGCAAGGAATGTACTAAACTTGGGAAATACTACCGAACATTCTCCCCCTTTTTGGCACAATTGCCAAAGGTAATCTTGATGCCAATATCACAAAGAAATATATCAATTTAACACATGTTAAATATCATGGCAATCACAGTACAACCAAACACTTGCAGACAATAAAGGGACTTAAGAGCGGGGAACAAGATAGAAATATAAAGCACAAACTCCCCCTCAACTACTCAGACATAGAACTCCCCCTCAACAACTCAACTTGATCTTCTCCCCCTAAGATCAAGGATACCACCAAAAACAGGACACTTATGCTAGAAAGGCCCATGTCAAACAAAAAGAAACACACAAGAAAAATATCATGTGCCACACAAACATGCATCAAAAGCATTCCAAACAGTAGTAATTTAAGATTACAAATCCAATGAAGAACATGATTAGTTAGACCGACTGAGGATATACATCTAACTAAATCTCACGGAATGCTGAAGCATAGCCAATTCACTTAGTCACATTTAGTGAACAGTTCAAAAGTGAAGCAATATGTGTGTAGTGGTGGTCTAACAAGATACTAGATTAAGGTTTCTTTCCCTTTCCAAGGATATGACATTAACCACTAAGGGGACTCCCGAATACATAAATCTTAGAAGTCAAACCTAGTTAGATCCAGATAAGTTGATTTTTACATTTTAGTGCTCCTGTATCCATTTTATTTGATTCATTATTTTGCTTTTATTTTTGGTCAAATACCTCCAAACTTTGTAAGATTTCTTTTGATGATCTTTATTTGATCATATATTTTCATGCAATGATGGCTTCCACACTATCTAGGTAGGTATTCCTGACTATTAGCAGTAGGGGCTTTCACTCTAATGACCCAGATAGATACCTACTGTCCGCCTAGGTAGCCATTTCATACTGTTTGCATCTAATAGTGACTTTCACACTATTCATTACAACAATTTTATACTCATGGAGGATATACAAAATGGGGATGACTAACAAATATGGTCATTCTATATTGGTCATCCAAGGTCACACTATTGGGATAAATTAAACACCTACAAATTGGGAAATAGACCTCTCAACAGATCCAGTCAGAGTGCATGTGAAATTTGTAAAACATACATACATAAATAAGTCTCCAACTGTTCAAACTAAAATCGGTCTAATTTTCAGCCTAACCAAGAGACTATGAAGGTGATATATGCTCAATCAGCAAAAAACTCATGTTCAACCCTAGACAAGTATAGAAATAAAGATCACACAAGAAATGTAGATCATGCAAGTCAAACAAGGGCAACATGAAAAAAATCTTTTTGGATTTTATGGTTTTTCAATTTTATGGATTTTTCAAAATAAAGAAAACAGAAAAAAATTCCAAAGCAAATAAATACAAAAAAAAACTAGTATACACATATAGCATAGCACTAGGACAAAGATAAAACACTAACAGCACATCCTAGGCTATGACAGGCACGGACTAAGTGAAGCCCTTCAGGTCTTCCTTTCTCACCCAAACGGTTTTAGCAGTTTGATTGACCCTTTGGTCTCTAACCGTTTCAGTTGAGTTAGGTATGACCTTTTGCCCGTTCCTCCTGTTCCTCCTTTTTCAGGATTGAGTCCTAGAATTATGGCGGGCATTATGGTTCTTCATGTTACCTCCTCTATATCTAGCATGAGGAGTGTCATGACTATGCCACTATCTAGAGTTGTGAGCAATCTTCATCACATCTTCACACAAACTCCTAGACTTCTCCACTAGGACCTCAACTCTCCTTTAAAGATTCCCATTGAAATTATCTTGGTTCTCAAAACCATGGTTGGGCATTCTTCAAATTTTAGGACATCGAGGCTTAATATGACCCTTCACTCTACAGTTATGACATGTAAGAATGAATTTCTGAGTAGAAGGGTCTTTTCCTTTAGTAGGAGGATGCCTTTTAGCACCAGGCACAGTGTTCGAGGTGGATGGAGTTCCCTTCACATCTCCACACCTCTGGTTTTGCTCAAGATCAGCCAACTTGATTTTAAGACTTATCTTTTCATTAAGACAAATATGTAAATCAGATTCAAGTAGCTGAGTCTTGGCAAGGAAGGAAGCCTTCTCTTCCTCAAGCTGTGACACAAGAGCTCTTAACCTTGAAGTCACTTAGTCTAAGGCATCTTTTTTCATTTCAATAGATTTGATCTTTTTAGACATGGAAAACTGAACCTTTTTTAGCTTTAGGCATTCCTGAAATAGTTCATCATAGGCTACCTCAAGGTCTCCCTCAGAACCTGAGTCATTCTGACTCTCAACATCCTCCTCACCATCACTACAGTGTTGGTTACTCACAGCATTTGAAGAAGATTCCTCAATCCCAGATAAGGATGCAGTGAAGGCCACATAATCCCTAATCTCCTCATAAGAAGAACTATCTGATTCCTCATATTCATAATCACTATCATCCATTGCCTTGCCCTTAAATCTTTTCTAATTGGAGCATTCACTACAAAATTTAAGGTTTTTAGCGGCGTAAAAATATCGCCGGTAAAGGTATAAAAAACGCCGTTATTGTTATTACTGGCGTACTAGTGTAAACGCCGGTAATACCTGCGTCGGTAATCTATATACCGGCGGTTTTTTCCAGACGCCTCTAAATCTATAATCAATAACGGCGTTTTATATAATGCCGTTAATAATTAATCAATAACGGCGTTATATACGACGCCGTTAATAAGTAATAAATAACGGCGTTATATAAGACGCCGTTATTGGTGACTTGTACGCCGTTAATAATTGATCGATAACGGCGTGGTGTATAATGCCGTTAATAAATTTTATTCATTTCCGGCGTTATAAAAACGCCGCTAATAGTGCCAATTTAAAAAAAAAACTATTTATATGGAATTGGTGGTTTTTTTTTTTTTACCTGTATTATTTTGTACCTGTGAGCAGCAGAAATATTTATCGAGAGAAAAGAAATTCTAACATCCAATCTACATAAGACAAAAAGAAATTCATCCAAATAGTCGTAGTATGTACACATCATAAAAATATACATGTCCATATAAAAGTATCTGAAATAAAAAATATAAATCCTAAGTCTCTCCTCCCTCTGGCTGGCTCCCTCCTGCTGGTCTAAAACCAGAGTGGTGTGTGCTGGCTCCCTCCTATAAAGACAATAAAATAAAATTGATGATTAGAATATATCGAACAGAAAAAAAAAATTAAGGATTCCATAAAATTAATATGCAAAGAAACAAGGTCATGTCATATATTTCATACATATAGAGTTCAAACACTTAGAAGTGTAGCATTTCATCAACATACATCCAAATTCATCTCAAATTTCTGATACTAATAAGGTTTAATTATTAAAACACATAAAAGTTTAGAAATTTCATTACTAACGAGGCCGAATTCATAGCTCTAACATACTTTGGCCTAAACCTATAAACCCCCACCAAATCCAAACCGAGGGTCGGATGTCAATGTCATGTCTTCTAACGCATGTATTTCGACCCAATCAAAGTGTGGGAATTCGTTTCGCTAGATTCCGAGGTCGTTTGCTTGATTTGGGCAGCAAGAGTCCCAAAATCCATACTTTGAAACTTAGGTTTTGCTTAAACCTACAAACCCCCACCAAATCCAAACCGGGGGTCGGATTTCGATGTCGTTTCTTCTTACGCATGTATTTCGACCCAACCGAAGTGTAGGAATTTGATTCGTTAGAGTCCGAGGTCGTTTGCCCGATTTGAGCAGCGAGATGCCCGGAATCCATACTTTGAAACTTATGTTTGGCCTAAACCTACAAACCCCCACCAAATCAAAATCGGGGGTCAGATTTCGATGCCGTTTCTTCTAACGCGTGTATTTCGACCCAACCGAAGTGTGAGAATTTGATTCGCTAGATTCTAAGGCCATTTGCCCGATTTGGGCAGCTAGAGGCCCGAAATCCATAATTTGAAAATTAGGTTTGGCCTAAACCTAGAAACCCCTACCAAATCCAAACCGGGGGTCGAATTACTCTCCAGAAGGACATTTGCACTATTTTCGGTTTCTGGAATATTCCGTGATATTCTTGTTTTGAGTTTTTTTGAGAAAAAGTGAAGTTCTTGTTTTCCTTAAATATTTAAATATTTATATTTTTGTAAAGGAGGTTTGCTTTTGGGATGTTTGACCTGGTCTTACTGTTTAGTTTTTATTGGCTAATGTCCATGGACACCATACTTGTCGCCTTTATCTCTCTCTTTCCCCTTTCCTTTGTGTCTCTTTGTTGTTTATTAGAGTTCACCTTTTTGTGAAGTTCTAGTAGCTTCTTTCCCTTATTCATTTACAATATTTCTTTTATTGTTTACCAATAATAAAAGTTTTTATGGATGGAGAATATACGCTTTCAAAGTCTCACTTCAAAGAGGCTTCTCGACACCATACAACCTCCCAAAAGCAAACCTCCTTTTCCATCTCCCTCATGGTTATATGCATATGCTTAGAGATCTCGAGATTGTAATCTAGTTCCCCTTTCTAAAGGTCATCCCCTAATTATTAGCCACCTCTTTACGTAGATCTTTTTTCAGTTCAAGTGCATTCGTTTACTTGTTTTTGTCATGTCATTAAGCATGATAGGAGACTTAATTTAACAATGGTCTAACCGTCTAAGTAGCCAATTTTAGTTTTTATTGTTATTCTAAATAAATTACATATTTCTGATTGGTATGGAGCTTAAAAGATGCCATAGTAGAGTTGTGAAGTAATAATGTAATTCATTAGAAGTCGGGAAGCCAAGAACCTGATGAAGTTATTCCTCTCTAATTTGCTAAGTTTTATCAATGAGTAACATATCATACATTGGACACAAAATCTAAAACGTTTTTCATACTCTACTTCTTGCCAACGACCATGATCTCCAATACCAAGCCAAAACCGATCTAGATTCTTTTTGAGGATATCTATTTTGATACAAACATGTGCAACACTCGGTCTAGAGAAGGTTTTTGTTGCACCATCTAGTTTCAGAACTTTGCCAAAGATGCTACCAATAGAAGAGAGTGCTGAATCATTAAATAGATGAAGAGGAAGGTTTGAGAAACTCACCCAAACCGGAACTATGGATGGTTCTACCCCTAATAAGAAAGAGGGCGTCCATTTGAAGAATCGGAAGAGGTACCCATTGATATGAATAACTTCTTTGATCCAAATCATAAGGAAGTCTTCTTCCAAAACAAATCAGAAAAGTAAATCTCTTGAATCTAGGATCCCAACAATAAAAAGCAAGGCGTAGACCTTCGGATTTGTTCATATGCTTCTTAATAATGTCAAGAGAAGGCCTACTATATGAGCATTTAGCCACTAATGACAACCCATGTGGAGAAGCTAAAAGAGAAGACTCTTCTTCGATAAAGAAAATGGCTGGTTCACCTCTGAAAGTACCTGGTTTTTTAATGGGAATGGTGGAAGGTGAAGAACCTGAATCAGAGGATGGTTTACCAACTATTGCAGCATAGGAGAGGGGCAGATCAGGCGGCCTTGGAGAGGAGATTCCCTCCCCACCGCCGGCAGAGTTTGGCAAAGGGGTTTTCCTCACACACCCACCAGACCAATCACTCAAATTCCACTCTTTTGAAGAGCGTTCTTTAAAACCCTGCATACATTCACATTCCACTCCAACGTAGTTGACCCAGTGTTTCGGCATATTATACAACACCCAAATCTGTAGCTAATTCTTAATGGCTTTTTCCAATGGCTTCACTTATATGTCTGCTGCCAACCATGGAAGCATCAATCAATCCCGCAATTTGGACTCTAAGTCCTCCCAAGACTATATGGTAAGCACTATCACTCTTTACATGGAGATCATAATTAGATTTTGAGTTATGCAGACTCTAATATTTGGGAGTTTCCATTGCTGATGCTTACTTCTGCATTTACTAAAATATTAATGTGTTTACTTAAATGCTAAGATGAGATTTAACATATATATAAGTAAATATTGTCAGGAAAGACAGCATGGAATAACGATGTGGGAATATCTAAATGTTAAATTACCTCATTCGGCGTTCCTGGCCTCGTAGCAGGTCCAACAACAATCTGTTGTTGAGATTTACAATAAATAAATGTGGGCATATCTAAATGTTAAAAAAAATTTATTAATGCTTATTAGAATATATGCCTGCCCATGCAACATCTGCTAGATAAGCTGTTGCATGTCATTGATTTGAGCTTGTTGGGACGCCACCCGGGTCTTCGTCTCCTCAAGTTCAGCACGCAACCTATGGGTCTCAGCAACACCACTACCACTAGCACCGAAACTCCTCGAAGATGACCCCCATAACCTGGTGGGAGTCGGGCCCATTCCATATCCACGGACCCGTCCAGGATGATCAGGCCCCAAGACCTGAGATAAAACATCATCTCGGCCTGTGCTATCTTCTGAGCCATCCGGTACCTGGTCGAGGAGTTCCCTAATTTGGTGCTACAAACATATTGAAACATTTACTATCTTCAATTCCAATTAAAGTGATATATATTTGATAAAATGAAATATTTAAATTACTTACAATCTGCACTCCCGCCTGCTCGTTGACCGGAAGGCCATTCTTCTTCGTGTGCGTCTTTATCCAAACCGCAGCACGGCCTGGAGCGACTAAAGAGGGACTCGCTAATCGCTATGGTAGTAACAATAATAGAACAACAAATATTTAATCCATATGCATGAAATTGTTAAATAAATTACTACGATTAAACCGAACATACCTCCTCCTCTCTAACTCTGGCGAAGCTCTTTGTGCCCGCCGTATGAGGAACCGTTTGGCACTCGCGACTCCTTTTATTTGTGGCCCTCCGTTTCTACAATATTGTTGCATAAATCAGTCAGACGGGCTAAAGTAAAATCAAAAATGTATTAACCATAATTGATTTCAATTATCAAACTAGCGGAATGCATGTGCAATGCACGTGACTGTCCTGTTCTAGTAAGTGCAATTAAATAGACTAAATAACTACAATTAAATATCTTATATCAATAAAGACACAGTTGAGCAAAGAAAATAAGAAAATCAAACACTTTTAACCCTTCCATTCTCTTTATAATAGTAGAGATATACCTGCCCCTCCTCAGAGTACCAGAAGTCGACGAGTACATTCCATTGTTCCCGAGGAATATCAGACGGGCACCGGGCATAGTTCTCAGCAGGAATAAAATGCTTGTTCCCCATATCGTGCTTATTGTCCCGCCATTTCTTATCTAGAGACATCAAAAGGTAGTCATCTAGGAAAGGTGGGTAGCCGAACTTGTCCTGTAAAAACGTTATTAAATTATTAATATTTGTGAAGAAGCTACATTAGTGAATGTTAATAATAATTGACCAACTTTTTTTGTTCTTACCCTTATCATACTCAAAGCTCGTTCTTTGTTGTCATCGGTGATATCCTTCCAATTTTGCACATCTACTCGAAATAAATGGGCATCTCGTGCAATACCGCCCGACCATCTAGCCATCAAGCCAGCCTCCTTCCCCACTGGCTGCCCTTCTTCATTTACTCCGACCTTCTTTTTCTCTCCAGGGCGCATCTTGTGCACCTCTTTGCATTTGGCCTTACCTCGTACCTTCCTAGGCGGCACCACGGCGGGTGTGGAAGTCCCCGCACTAGATGGGGGGGTAAGTGTAGGATCCATCTGCAAAATATTTGTATTAGCTTCTGATATAAATGAGACAAAAAAAATGTCAACATTGATCAATATTGTTAGTAATGAGAAACAAGAGTATGCCATTTTTAGGATTAAATTTTGAGAGATCTTAAGGCATTCATTGAGTCATAGTATTCAGGTTTGATAAAAAGTAGAAACAGGTGTAAGCACCCCAATTTTTCACCCCTTTATCTCCTTACATACCTCTAAAATCCCTTTTAAAAATCCTTTTTTAAAACCCTCTTTTCACGTGCTTCGATTTCCGAGAAATGCCCCTTAGGTAAAAAACTGACCAAAATGCCCCTAGGGTGAAAAATGACCAAAATACCCCTGAAAAAGTGCTAAAAAGTTTTCATTTTGTTTAAAATGATTTCATAAAATTTTTGGTAAATTTTGGCTATTTTTGGAGTTAAATTAAACTTAAAACGGTTGAAATTGACCGGAATGCCCCTATAGCGTAAAATGACCAAAACGCCCCCTGAAAATTGGTCAAAAGTTATGATTTCATCCGAAACAATTTTACAAATTTTTCGGTTCAATTTTGGCTATTTTCGGGCTCAAAATAGGCTTAAAACGATAAAAATAGTTTTTCGGCAAATAGGAGCATAAACAAAAAAACCAAAAAAACTCATTTTTGAAGACCCAAACAGGCCCTAAGGGGCAAGCTCGCCCTTTTAAAAGGCGCGGGACCATGTGGGCCCCACTTGCACTACAAGTTTCATTTTTTATTATTTTATTTATTCATAATATCGGTTGCCGACGCGTTGCCGACGCGGATTTAGAAATATCGGTTGCCGACGCTTTGCCGACTCACTGTTCATACCGCTTTACTATTCATTAAAATATAATAAATCGCGCCCTTTAAAAAGGCGCGGGCACTATTCCGAGACCCTATAAATACCCCTCCTCCCTTCCTTCAAAATTCATCCATTTTCACTCCTCTCTCCTTGGTTTTTCGAGTTTCCTTTCCGAAACACCAAAGTTTTAGTTGTTTTGGAGAATCCATCTTTGTCCGAAAGTTCGCCGTACTTTCGGGCAGGTAATCCCTCTATCCCTAGTCTTGCTTTCAAGTTTTTAGCTTTATTAATTGTTTAGTTTCTAGTTTTGTCTTTAATTTCTAGTTTAGACTGCTTGCCTGTCGAACCTCTGCCCAAATTCCGGTTCAAATATAGCCCCGCCTAGTCGAACCTCTGCCCAAATTCCGGTTCAAATATAGCCTCGCCTAGTCGAACCTCTGCCCAAATTCCGGTTCAAATATAGCCTCGCCTAGTCGAACCTCTGCCCAAATTCCGGTTCAAATATAGCCTTGCCTAGTCAAACCCCTGCCCAAATCCCGGTTCAAATACAGCCTCGCCTAGTCAAACCTCTGCCCAAATCTCGGTTCAAATATAGCCTCGCCTAGTCGAACCTCTGCCCAAATTCCGGTTCAAATATAGCCTTGCCTAGTCAAACCCCTGCCCAAATCCCGGTTCAAATACAGCCTCGCCTAGTCAAACCTCTGCCCAAATCTCGGTTAAAAACTAGCCTCGCCTAGTCAAACCTCTGCCTAAATCCCGGTTAAAAACTAGCGCTGCCTAGTCGAACCTGTAACGCCCCAAAATACCCCCTAGGAGTTTTGGGATATTTTAGGTGTCACACTGCGAACCTATCAAACCATCCTGTAATGCACAAGATAAAATACAGTACTCATAACGATAATCAGAGCGCGGAAGCTATCATATATGCGGAAGCGTAAACAAATTTTCATTTCTTCTGATGATCCAAAATAGTATTCCAAGTTAACATAAATACAAGACATGTCTAAGCCTAAGGTGGACAGGCCCACCTATCAAAATATCAAAATACACCAAACCCTCTCATACTCTCCCCTCAACAGTAGTCGAGGTATGGCCACGCATCGAGGTCTCGGTCCGCCTGAGACTGTAATGGGATAGCCGACTCTCTCTCCTCTGTATACTCTTCCTCGACCCAAGGCTCCGGGTCGAGGGCTCCCTCAGTACCTGCCGACATGAAAGTACGGCTGAGCATGGAATACTCAGCGAGTACAAGCTACTAGCAGACCATAACAGTAATAAAAACACATAACAGTAATATCATACAAGCAGTAATAGAAACATCACAAAGAAACAGTATAGGGCATGACACAATACAAGCATCCTGACGTGCGTACATGAATGCGAAAATGCCAATAAAACTCATGCTTGAAAACCCTTGTCATGTCCCGGTATGCCTCGTAGAAATCATGTATGCGTGCATGCATGAATGCATGATCATCATCTTGTAAACCTCCATCTTGTAAACTTGTGAGCCAGAGGCTAGCACCCGAATCTCCCTGGGCTGCCAACCTCCTTGATATGCAATGCACTTGTGAGCCAGAGGTTAGCACCCGAATGTCCCTGGGCTACCAACCTCCTTGTTATGCAATGCACTTGTGAGCCAGAGGCTAGCACCCGAATCCTCCCTGGGCTACCAACCTCCTTGTTATGAAATGCACTTGTGAGCCAGAGGCTAGCACCCGAATGTCCCTGGGCTACCAACCTCCTTGTTATGCAATGCTTTCTTGTTGTTTATTATATGCACATGCTCTCGAAATCACGGTTCATGTTATCATGCATGCTCGTGTACGTGTCCATAGTGACAATCATGATAATGGAAATAACCAAATATGACATTATAATTCAATTCATGATATGAACATAAGTAACATAAGTAGTTTGCATAACATTTGATCAATTTATCATTTATAAGGACACATGCATAAAACCCATTTCTATGTCCTTCATTGAGATCATTTATTCATAGTTTAGGCATTTTGTCAAACACTTTCATACGTTCTTCCTTAGTAGTTTATCTCCTTCTTTTTAATGCATATTTTCCATTCAATCACACAAGGGTAAGTTTGTTATTTGTACAATGCCCATCCTCCATTTTCCAATCCACATCCCACACATCATATATCACACATTCGGCATCCAATCGCCGTATCCAACCTTCATCCACACATCCACACCTTTCTTTATCTTGTTTATATTTATTATAGATAACACATTTTGTAAAGAATAAAACATACTAACAAGAATCATATTTCATAAGGAAAACCTAGAGTTATAGCTAGGGTAAGTTAGTAGGGTGTACTAACCTTAAATCAAGGCTTGATCCTTGATAGAAACCTTGATTGAAGCTCCAACTTGAAAAAAGAACACCTTTGCTTGAAGGAGACTTGAGTTGGGGAAGAAACCCCTTTCAAAAACGTGCTTGGGTTGCTGCCCTAGCTTGGAGAATGGTTCACACACGAGCTTGAGCCTCGATTTTGAAGCAACTTGAGTTGGGGTGAGCTATGGTTCTTAAACCCCCTTTGATTTCCTTCTCAAAACCAAACCCTAGGTTAGAGCTTTCTCCTCTTCTCTCTCTATCTCTCAAAATGTCTAAGGGTTGTGAATGAGAGCTCAAAGGGTCGAGCAAACCCTTATGGGTAAGGGTTTAACACCCAAAAGACGAAAACGCCCTTAATGAAATTTCTGCAAAAACGCAAAGACCGAGCGATCGGTGGTTATGACCGATCGATCGGTTGCCTACCGAGCGATCGGTGTTTATGACCGATCGACCGGTCAAAAACTCACTCTCTGGAAAATTTCCCCATACAAAATTTCTGACCGCGCGATAGCTACCGATCGATCGGTTATGGACCGATCGATCGCTGACTGGACCGAGCGATCGGTTCTCTGTATGTCTGGACTGTTTTGACCATATCTTTTGACTCGCTCGTCGGATTTCGACGATTCAACTTGCGTTGGGTTCGTCTTTCGAAAACGCACATTTCTGACGTTTCAGAATTTCCGATTTCTCCCTTATTTATTAATTAGACTACAAAAACGGCCAATTAGCTACGAAGGTGCTATTCATTAAGGATGAAAAAGTCCGGGGTGCTACATTGTCCCCCCCTTACAAAAATTTCGTCCCCGAAATTTGGACGATACATACATGTACAAAATCAAAACAAAATTACAAGCCATATGCACAAGTCTATTCAAACAACTCGGGATACTTTGCTTTGACTTCGGCTTCACGCTCCCACGTGGCTTCTTCTCGTGCATGATGTTGCCATTGCACGAGGACTAGCGGAATAGTCTTGTTGCGAAGCACTTGATCTCTCCTATCCAAAATATGAACCGGCTTCTCAACTAAAGTGAGGTCCTCTCGGATCTCTATCGGATCAAGCTCGATGACATGAGAAGGATCCGAGATGTACTTCCGGAGCATAGAGACATGGAATACATTATGGACCGCCGCCATGTGAGCGGGCAAAGCAACACGGTAAGCCACCTCGCCAACTCGAGTAATGATCTCGAACGGACCCACATATCTCGGGCTAAGCTTGCCTCTCTTCCCGAATCGCATAACACCTTTGGTCGGTGAAATCCTTACAAACACAAAATCACCGACTCGGAATTCAAGATCCCTCCTTCGGTTGTCGGCATAGCTTTTCTGTCTATCTTGTGCGGTCTTTAACCTCTCCCGGATAAGCTTGACCTTATCCGCGGTTTGTTTAATTAACTCGGGGCCCAAATCTTTCTTTCTCCCACTTCATCCCAATACAACGGGGATCTACAACTCCTTCCGTACAAAGCCTCGAAAGGCGCCATTTGTATGCTTTCTTGATAACTATTGTTGTAAGCGAATTCCACCAAAGGTAGGTGATCTTCCCAACTTCCCTTGAAGTCTAGCATACATGCTCGGAGCATATCTTCAATAACCTGATTCACCCTCTCGGTTTGCCCGTCGGTCTGTGGGTGGAAAGCTGTGCTAAAGTCTAACCGGGAGCCCATTGCACCTTGAAAACTTTTCCAAAACCTGGATGTGAATCTTGGGTCTCTATCCGACACAATACTCACTGGCACCCCATGCAATCGGACTATTTCTTTGATGTATAGTTCTGCTAACTGGTTGGAGTCGAATGTAGTCCGGTATGGTAAGAAATGAGCGGACTTCGTAAGTCTATCAATAACTACCCATATAGCATCGGTCTTCTTGACCGTCTTCGGCAATCCCACGATGAAGTCCATAGAGATATGTTCCCATTTCCACTCGGGAATAGGGAGAGACTGCAAAAGACCCGCTGATCTCAAATGCTCTGCTTTCACCTGTTGGCATACCAAACACCGTGCCACATACTCCGCAACCTCCCTCTTCATGTTTCGCCACCAAAAGTGACTCTTGAGGTTCCGGTACATCTTTGTCCCCCCGGGATGCACTGTATACTTAGACCGGTGAGCTTCGTCCATAATCTCTCTCCGAAGGTCTGCATTGGCTGGGACACAAAGCCTTCCCTTGAATGTAATAGCACCTCGGCTAGTGAGAGAGAAGTCCGTACTACCCTTGGCCACTTTCTTATCCCGGAAAGCCAACAAGTCAGTGTCTGTGGCTTGATACTCCTGGATCAAGTCTATAAGGTACGGCCGAACTGTAACATTTGCCAAAACCGGACTGCGGACAGAATCGTTCACACTGATGTCTAGATTTGCCAAATCGTCTAACAGTCTCCATTCCCGCACCAACATGTGAGCCAACAACCCCGATGGTTTCCTACTCAGAGCGTCTGCCACCACATTTGCTTTTCCCGGGTGATATTGGATAGTGCACTCGTAGTCCTTTAAGAACTCAATCCAACGCCGTTGTCGTAAGTTTAACTCTTTTTGGGAAAAGAGATACTTGAGGCTCTTGTGGTCCGTGTACACATAGAACTCCACCCCGTACAGATAATGTCGCCAAATTTTAAGTGCAAACACGACCGCCGCAAGCTCCAAGTCGTGAGTGGGGTAGTTCTTTTCATGCTCTTTCAACTGCCTTGATGCATAGGCAATGACTTTCTTGTGTTGCATTAGGACACACCCGAGTCCGACGTGCGAGGCATCACTATACACCTCATACCCAAAAGGTCCAGATGGCACAGTAAGGACAGGGGCTGTGGTGAGGCGTTTCTTCAACTCTTGGAAACTTACTTCACATCGGTCACTCCAACTGAACTTTGCATTTTTCCTTGTCAAGTAGGTGAGAGGTGCAGCCAGACTGGAGAATCCCTCCACAAATCTCCGGTAGTAGCCTGTCAATCCGAGGAAACTACGTATCTCCATGACGCTCTTGGGCCTCTCCCAACTCATGACTGCCTCAACCTTGGCTGGATCTACCGAAATGCCCTCGGCCGACACCACGTGTCCAAGAAATGCGACCTTCTCTAACCAGAACTCGCACTTACTCAATTTGGCATATAGCCTATGCTCTCTCAACATCTCTAGAGCAAGGCGGAGGTCTCGCGCGTGATCTTCCCGTGTCTGGGAATACACCAAAATGTCATCAATGAATACAATCACGCATCGATCCAAGTAAGATCGGAACACCCGGTTCATCAAATCCATGAATGCCGCCGGTGCATTCGTCAGCCCAAAAGGCATGACAAGGAACTCGTAATGCCCATACCGAGTCCTGAAGGCCGTCTTCGGAACATCTTCCGCCTTGATCCTTAATTGATGATACCCCGATCTAAGATCAATTTTGGAGAAGAATCTCGCTCCCTTCAGTTGGTCGAACAAGTCATCGATCCTTGGCAAGGGATAACGATTCTTGATAGTTACCTTGTTCAACTGACGGTAGTCTATACACATTCTCATCGACCCGTCTTTCTTCTTTACAAAAAGGACCGGAGCTCCCCACGGTGACACACTTGGTTGGATGAAACCAAGTTGTTGTAACTCCTCAATTTGCTTCTTCAATTCTTCAAGCTCTATCGGGGCCATTCTATATGGGGCTCTTGAAATTGGAGCGGTGCCCGGAGTAAGCTCTATAGCGAACTCAATCTCCCGATTTGGAGGTAACCCGGGAAGTTCCTCCGGAAACACGTCCAAGAAATCACTCACGACCGGAATGGCCGAGGAGTTTTGTGCTTCTAGGTTTGTTACACTCAAGGCTGCGAGGCGAGCAATGTCCCTCTCTCTTAATCCTCGGAAGTGAAAAGGCTTACCCCCTTCCGGCTTGAAATTCACCATCTTCTCAAAACACGCAACGTGCCCGTGATGGTTTGACAACCAATCCATCCCTAAGATGACATCAAAATCCAAGTCTTGAAAATCTAGGACGATGAGATCGGCTAACAGTTCATTCTCCCCCACTTGAACCACACTATCCCCGAATATCTTGTCCGTATCAACTGACTTGCCGAGTGGAGTTGCAATGGTCAACTCCTGCTTTAACGGAGTAGCCTCAGTCAAAATCCCTTTGCGAAACTAGGCGACACAAAGGAGTGAGTGGATCCTGTGTCGATCAACACTCGGGCAAGACATTCGTTCACTAACAAAGCGCCTGTGCGATTAAGTGACTACTATTAGTAGATTTCAAACAACAAGCATCATACATAGGTAACCCTTAGTATAGAAACTCACAAAGCAAACCATAGAAATTTTACACAATTTAAATTCTAGAATTCGTGCGTACCTTGCACGACATCGTCGGATGCACGTGCGTCTCTCTCGGATAAGGCAAAGACTCGGCCCTGTGTGGCTGGGCGAGGAGGCCGGGTAGACTGTGAGGCCCTCGAAGCCTGAGAAGAGCTAGGCTGAGATATCTGCCTAACCGGGGGCCTGCTCCCTGAAGACTGAGTTGGCAATTGACGCCGGGGACAATCTCTGACCATGTGGCCTTGGTCACCACAATGGAAGCAACTTCCTGAAACTCTCCGGCATTCTCCCACTGGATGCCTCCTCCCACAAAGAGTGCAAACATCATGCAAATAGGAGGACGGAGCATACCCCGTAGCCTGAGTAACTGCGGGGCGAGGAGCATATGAGGTAGCCGGGCGAAAAGCCGGTGGAGCGAAAGAGCGGGGAGCCTGTGGTGCTAAACACATCCTCTGTGACTGAGCCGGGCCTGCAGACTGATACAAGCTCGTCCTTGCTCTTTTATCCCCTGAACTACTCGACTGTCCTTTTTCCATTCCTCTCCTTTTGAAGAACTCCTCGGAGTTCGACTCGGCCAATAGTGCTTTATCAACAACTTCAGAATATGTCTCATGTCTAAACATCGAGACTCGGTCCTTGAGATAGGCCTTCAACCCCCTCTCGAATTTCCGGGCCTTCATAGCCTCGGTCGCTATCATGTGTGGAGCAAATCGAGATAGCTCCAAAAATTTGGCTTCATAAGCCGCTACAGACATATTACCTTGCTCCAAGGTAATGAATTCGACTTCCATCTTTTCTTTCATCCCGACCGGAAATACTTCTTGTTGAAAACCTCCAAGAATTCCTCCCAAGTCCAATCTTGACCTTGCCGGGTCAACTCTCGGGTCCGAAGTGCAGACTTCCACCAATGATCGGCCTCGCCTTCAAGCATAAAGGCGGCCCATGTGACCCTTTCCACTTCAGTAGGTGCTAACACCGAGAATATCTTCTCAAGTTGCCGGATCCAACCCTCGGCAACAAGTGGATCAATGCTTCCACAAAAAGTTGGAGGCCTCATCCTCCGAAAAGCTTCTATCCCGGCTTGGGCTCGGTTAGGAGGAGCCGGTATGAGTGCCGCATTAGGCGGAGTGGCCGGTTGCCTTGCCGCCAACATAGCCAAGGTCTCGGCTATGGATGCGAATGCTTGGGCAAAGTCGGGTTGATCATCACCCGATGGAGCATCACCTCCATTACCCCTTGTGTTGTACCCGCGACCCCGGGTATTGCGTCTCATGATTTCTCCTGAGAACGACAATACAACATGAGTCTAACTTGGATACGCATTTAGTACAATTTCGCGATTCACTTAATACATATTCATCAAGCACATTTAATAAGTACAACACAAATAATGTACACATGGTATATAACACAATAGCATAACATACAATCCGTGTTCCTAGCGTAGGACTCTATGTTCGGTTGAAGTTCAACCCATTTTGACTAAGACTAACTTGTTAGTCTATACTTGGAATACAACTCTCTAAGGTGATTCTAATACCTTGTTCAATCATCTAAGTGACCCTAGGGACTCTAATACCTAGGGCTCTGATACCACTCTGTAACGCCCCAAAATACCCCCTAGGAGTTTTGGGATATTTTAGGTGTCACACTGCGAACCTATCAAACCATCCTGTAATGCACAAGATAAAATACAGTACTCATAACGATAATCAGAGCGCGGAAGTTATCATATATGCGGAAGCGTAAACAAATTTTCATTTCTTCTGATGATCCAAAATAGTATTCCAAGTTAACATAAATACAAGACATGTCTAAGCCTAAGGTGGACAGGCCCACCTATCAAAATATCAAAATACACCAAACCCTCTCATACTCTCCCCTCAACAGTAGTCGAGGTATGGCCACGCATCGAGGTCTCAGTCCGCCTGAGACTGTAATGGGATAGCCGACTCTCTCTCCTCTGTATACTCTTCCTCGACCCAAGGCTCCGGGTCGAGGGCTCCCTCAGTACCTGCCGACATGAAAGTACGGCTGAGCATGGAATACTCAGCGAGTACAAGCTACTAGCAGACCATAACAGTAATAAAAACACATAACAGTAATATCATACAAGCAGTAATAGAAACATCACAAAGAAACAGTATAGGGCATGACACAATACAAGCATCCTGACGTGCGTACATGAATGCGAAAATGCCAATAAACTCATGCTTGAAAACCCCTTGTCATGTCCCGGTATGCCTCGTAGAAATCATGTATGCGTGCATGCATGAATGCATGATCATCATCTTGTAAACCTCCATCTTGTAAACTTGTGAGCCAGAGGCTAGCACCCGAATCTCCCTGGGCTGCCAACCTCCTTGATATGCAATGCACTTGTGAGCCAGAGGTTAGCACCCGAATGTCCCTGGGCTACCAACCTCCTTGTTATGCAATGCACGTGTGAGCCAGAGGCTAGCACCCGAATGTCCTGGGCTACCAACCTCCTTGTTATGCAATGCACTTGTGAGCCAGAGGCTAGCACCCGAATCCTCCCTGGGCTACCAACCTCCTTGTTATGAAATGCACTTGTGAGCCAGAGGCTAGCACCCCCGATGTCCCTGGGCTACCAACCTCCTTGTTATGCAATGCTTTCTTGTTGTTTATTATATGCACGATGCTCTCGAAATCACGGTTCATGTTATCATGCGTGCTCGTGTACGTGTCCATAGTGACAATCATGATAATGGAAATAACCAAATATGACATTATAATTCAATTCATGATATGAACATAAGACATAAGTAGTTTGCATAACATTTGATCAATTTATCATTTATAGGACACATGCATAAAACCCATTTCTATGTCCTTCATTGAGATCATTTATTCATAGTTTAGGGCAGTTTGTCAAACCTTTCATACGTTCTTCCATTAGTAGTTTATCTCCTTCTTTTAATGCATATTTTCCATTCAATCACACAAGGGTAAGTTTGTTATTTGTACAATGCCCATCCTCCATTTTCCAATCCACATCCCACACATCATATATCACACATTCGGCATCCAATCGCCGTATCCAACCTTCATCCACACATCCACACCTTTCTTTATCTTGTTTATATTTATTATAGATAACAACATTTTGTAAAGATAAAAACATACTAACAAGAATCATATTCATAAGGAAAACCTAGAGTTATAGCTAGGGTAAGTTAGTAGAGGTGTACTAACCTTAATCAAGGCTTGATCCTGGATAGAAACCTGATTGAAGCTCCAACTTGAAAAAGAACACCTTTGCTTGAAGGAGACTTGAGTTGGGGAAGAAACCCCTTTCAAAAAACGTGCTTGGGTTGCTGCCCTAGCTTGGAGAATGGTTCACACACGAGCTTGAGCCTCGATTTTGAAGCACTTGAAGTTGGGGTGAGCTATGGTTCTTAAACCCCCTTTGATTTCTTCTCAAACCAACCCTCTGTAGAGCTTTCTCCTCTTACTCTCTCTCTCTCTCCAAATGCTAGGGTTTAATGAGAGCTCAAAGGGTCC